>PVLD010014263.1:0-53018 GCA_004027595.1 Dinomys branickii
ATTACATTAATTGATTTGCGAATATTGAACCATCCCTGCATTCCTGGGATGAATCCTACCTGGTCGTGGTGTATAATTTTCCTTATGATTCGCTGTAATCTATTTGCCAGTATTTTGTTGAGTATCTTTGCATCTATGTTCATTAGCGAGATTGGCCTGTAGCTCTCTTTGTTGGTTGGGTCTCTCTCTGGTTTTGGTACCAGTATAATACTTGCCTGCAGAAATGTGTTGGGGAGAGTTGCTTCCTTTTCGATTTCATTGAAGAGTTTGAGGAGTGTTGGCATTAGATCTTCTCTAAATGTTTTGTAGAATTCTGCTGTGAATCCATCAGGGCCTGGGCTTTTCTTTGTGGGTAAGTTTTTAATGACGTTTTCAATCTCATTAATTGATATTGGGTTATTCAGCATTTTTACGTCTTCCTGATTGAATTTTGGCAATTTGTACCTTTCTAGGAATGTGTCCATTTCTTCTGTATTTTCTATCCTATGGGAATACAGATTTTCAAAGTAGGTATTAATGATTGGAGTGAGGTATTTTAAGCCCTAAAAGAAAACAACTTTCAAGCTAGATTGAGGTACTCTGCAAATTCATCTTTCAAAATAAATGGAAAAATAAGATACTTCCTGCCATGGTTGATACAATGTGTTAACTTGAGGAGTCTAGAGGCTTGGTTGAATGACTAAGATCTACATCCTGAGCCCATGCAAGAAGAGGCTTGCTCCCCAAGCATCAGAATGGCAGAGACTGCACCAGGTTCCAGAATGGCAGCGCCATAGAGAATTTGTTCCTCAGAATTGGTGTTAGAGTGCTCAGTGACCCAGGCACTGGAGCCCTACAGCCAAGAGAGAAGATCTGGCTACTACTCCAGTTAGCAGCAGACCTTGGTATCATTCTTGTGGCACTGGTTTTAGGTGCATGCAGAATGCAAGAGTTCTGAGGTTAAGAAGGCTTCCACCTAGATTTCAGAAGGCCTGGGAGGCCAGCGAGTGTGCCCCAGAGAGGGAAGTGTGTGAAGATGTATGTGAAATAAAAGGTGCACTGGAGACAGCAGAAGTTTGGAAAAGCCAGGAACATGAATTGTCTAAAGAAAGCTGCGAAGAGAAAGAAACGCAGGCCTAAGAGACAAGCCATGGGAGCTACAACCAGCATAAGTGTCTTTGGGGTGGACAATTTATAGCAGCGGATCCACATCCGGAAAACAGAGCAAACACAAATAAACAACCTAATGCTGCACCTCAAGCTTCTAGAAAAAGAAGAGCAAGTCAAGCCCAAAGCCCCAAGATGGTAGGACATTAGAAAGATCAGGAAGAAATTAATGCAATTTAGATAAACAAAACAATAAAAGAATTAATGAACCAAAGAGTTGGTTCTTTGAAAAAATAAAATAGATAAGCCCCTATGCAACCTTATGAAAAAAGGGTAGAAGAAATTCAAATTCATGCAATAAGGAATGAAAAGGTTGAAATCACCTTAGAGTCTGCAGAAATTGAGAAGATCATCAGGACCTACTTTGAAAATCTTTACTCTTGTAGGATGGAAATCACAGAAGAAATGAGTAAATTCCGAGACACATATGAATTATCAAACTGGAATCAAGAAACAATAAAATCCTAAATAACCCAATATGAATTAATGAACTTCAAAACATAAAACTTAAAATTAACCAATAAAGAAAAGTCCAGGTCCTGATGGATTTACAGCTGAATCCCACAAGCAATTTAGATAAGATTTAAGGCAAATATTTCTCAAAATCTTTAATGAAACTGAAAAGGAAGCAATTTTCCCTAACTCATTCCTGGAGGCAAGTGTTATTCTGACACCAGAAGCAGAGATAGACCCAACCAAAAAAGAGAATTAGAAGCCAATATGTCTAGCGAACACAGATGCAAAAGTTCTCACAAAATTAGTAGCAAACAGAATGGAGCAAATCATCCACAAGGTTATACACCATGACCAAGTAAACTTCATCTTAGCAAAGCAAGGATGATTCAATATATGCAAATCAATAGATTTAATGCACCATATGAACTGAGCCAAAGACAAAAATCACATGATCATCTCAATAGAGGCAGAAAAAGCTTTTGACAAAATCCAATGCTCTTTCATGATAAAAACTCAACAGAAAATTGGAATAGATGGATTTTACTTCACTCTGATAAAAGCCATCTATGATGAACCAACAACCAACATTATATAAAATGGACAAAAACTGAAAGCTATCACTTTCAAATCAGGAACAAAACAAGGATGTCCACTGCCACCATCATTTTATTCAATATAGTTCTGAAAACATTAACAAGAGCAATTAGACAAGAGTGACAAATAAAGAGAGAAAAATAAAAGGAATATGGGTAGCAAAGAAACAAGTGAAATTAACACTATTTGCAGACATGATACTCTACATGGAAGACAAAAAAGCTCCACCAAAATCCTTCTAGATTTATTAACCAAATTCAGTAGCACAGCTGGATACAAAGTCAACACTCAAAAATCAATAACATTTCTGTACACATCATCAAATTCACTGAGAGAGAAACTAGGGAAGCCACACCCTTCACAATAGCATCTAAAAAAATAACATAATTTTTTAGCATCTAAAAAAATTAAAAAATCAATTTAACAAAGGAAACAAAAGATCTATAGAGTGAAAATTACAATACTCTGAAAAAAGTGATCGAAGAGGATTGCAGAAAAATGGAAAATATTTCTTGCTCATGGATAGAAATAATAAATATTGTGAAAATGGCCATACTCTGAAAACTGTTATCCAGATTCAATAGAATCCCAATCAAAATACACTAGTATACCTCACATATCTAGAGAAAACATTCCTGAAATTCACCTGGAACCAGAAGAGGCCTAGAAGATCAAAAGCAATATTGGGAAACAAAGGAAAGGGTGGAAGCATCACAATTCCTGACTTGAAATTATATTATAAAGCTACTGTGATAAAATCAGCATGGTACTGGCACAAAAACAGACCTGAACATCCATGGAATGGGTTAGAAAATACAGAAACAACAACAAACATACTCAGTCACCTTATCTTTGACCAAGGGGCCAAACATGTTCACTGGAAGAAAGATAGCCTCTTTACTAAGTGGTGCTGGAAAAACTGGTTTTCCACATACCAAAGAACCTTGAAGACATAGATGTAGGCAAAAAGATTATGAAGAAAACTCTAATTGCATTGGAAATATCACAGAGAATGAACAACTACGATTTGGTGTTGTTGAAAAGCTTTTGCACAGCAAAAAAAAAACCCACCAACTGAGGGAAGAGATAAACCGCAGAGTGGCAAAAGATATTTCCCAGTTGTTCTTCATACAAAGGACTACTTTTAGAATATGAGAACAATCAGATCCCCCAAATTTAAAAATCCAATACAAAGATGGGCATCTGAGAACTTGAGACCATACTCATAAGTGAAATGAGTCAGACTCACATGTGTAAACATTGTATTGTCTCTCTGGTGTGAGAAACTGAAAGAGGAGATATGCTTTAAAATGTACAATCGATACTATGAAATGAGAAGAAATTGTTCTAAAGGAAAAATGAATTAGGATGGGTGAAAGGGGAAATGATAGTAAGAGAAAGGAAAAAAATGCAAGTCAGTTATATAGTTAGTGTCTCTTTGTTTAAAAGGAAGTTTTGTGCTAATATCAATTAGAGAAACTTCTATCCCTTTGTATTTTACCCTGAGCAACTACTTTAATGATAAGAATATGTAATGTATTCACTATTGTTATTCTCTTATTATTTTATTGTGAAATTTTGTTTTACATTTCTCTCACAAAATAAAGTTTGAAAAAAACAAAATTGGGCATCTGAGATGAATACACACTTCTCAGATCAGGAAATACAAGTGAAGGAGGAGCAGGGTGGCGGGAGCCCCACAGGCGCCATGTGGTGGGTAGCAGGGCCCTCTAGTGTGTGGGCCTGTGGATGCTTGGGTGAACATGGTCTTTTCTTCGGGAGAAGAGATCAGGTCTGCTTGCATGGCTGGTTTGGGTGATGAACCCAGAGCACGCATCTGACCGGGAAGAAGGCAGGGCTGGTCAGGCTGAGCTGTGTCTTTAAGCATGTTCCTGCTGACACCGGATGCCAAGGCCTCCATGGCTGTGATAAGCCTTCTGTTCTTGGCAGTTATGTATTGTTGTTCGACACCGCCTGATTGAACCTGGACACCTTAGCCAACAGCCAGCAGCTGGAAAAGTGACTGAGCAAGGAGGTGCACCAATTAGACATAGAGTTTGAAGAAAGGAAGTAAGCAGTTGAGCAGAAACAGAAGGCAGAGGACTTCTGGTGAGGAGACATACTCAAGGACCAGTTAGTGGGCTGGGGATATAGCTCAGTGGAATAAGCGCTTGCCTAGCAAGTGCAGGGTCCTGCGTTCGATCCCCAGTACCGCTAAATAAATAAATAAATAAAATAAAATAAAATAAAATAAAATAAAATAAAATAAAACAAGGACCAGTTAGTTCTGGTGAAGAAAGACCAAGGGTGGCTGTGTGGTAGATTGACAACTGGTGGTCAACTTATAACCCCCAGCTGAACTGAGTAAGCCTGGTGCTGGGTGTAGGAGGCCCACCTGGGGACTGGTGCCAGCAGCATAAGAGGGAGACCTGCAGAAGAAGAAAAAAAGGTTTTTGGGAACTAAAGTGGCTGTTGGGAGCCGAGAGTTGCTGCTGGGAGCTGGTAGAAGCTGTACGGAGCTGTTGGTTCTGTTGTAGGAGCTTGTCATGCTGGTTTTCCTGTTGAACTTGACTGTTTTCATCCTGTGAAGAACTGAGAACCTCCTCCTATCTCTGTCTGTCCACATACTAGACTGAAACATATTCCCTGGTATTCCTGCTCCCAAAAATGGATATGGCCCCTGGGGAAACTGAGCTCCTGCTTCCTTCTCAGACCAGGACCATAAGCTCCAATATTCATAACCTACTAGTAGGCCTTGGGATCTCCACAGGTGTGGGGATAGGAGTCACAGGGCTGGTTGTCTTCAGCTCAGCCAGCAGCTCCCAGAAAAAATGTCAGAGGATCTTGGGAAGATATCTGATTCTGTCCTGGCCTTAGAAAAGGAAGTAGATTGTTCGACCCAGGTAGCCCTCCAGAACCTCCTCACCCTGAACCCACTCACTGCAGTGAAAGGAGGCACATGCCTCTTCCTTACAGAGCAATGCTGTTTCTATGTTAATAGCTCAGATTTTATCCATCAGACAGTTCAGAATTTCCAGCACCAAGCCACCAGTCTGAAAGAACAGGCAAAGGGTAGCTTCACTATGGGTTGGGGAGGAGGTTTCTTCCAAACTGTCTGGACATCCTGGCCTCTAGCCATACTCAACACCCTGGTCCCAGTCTTTCTGCTGTTATAGTATTGACCTTGCGCAGTAAAAATCTCAGATTTCATCAAGGACAGATCCAGTCCATAACATCCAGAGCTGCTTCTGATGGCCTGTTACACTACTGTCCCAGAGGAATCCCAAGCTGGCCCATAGCAAGAAGCAAAGATCATGATGCTCCTCACACTCCATCACCTCGCCCAGATATGGTACCCTGTCATGTCACCAGCAGCCCAGGCCCTCTCCACCTTCATTTTTTGTCTCTCTTTTCTAGAAAACCTGAACAGCCCTCCAGGTGTGACTGAAGAAATCTTGAGAAACCACACACCCTACCTCTCTTTTTTTTCTGTAACATGACAGCAATGTAGGTCTCTGAACTAGACACCCACCCAGCGTGGAGAGAAAAACTCCCCAAGCAGATCTGTTCTTCACAGCTATAGCAGCCAGGCATTCAACAGGAAGCCAGCAGCTGCTGCACAGAGCTCAACCTAAAGAGAGCTGATTCCAAGAAAAACTGCAAAAGATATTCTGTGCTTGCCATGACCCCCTATACCCAACACAGCCCTATCAGATAGCCCTAGACGCCATAGTCAGAGACCCAAAATTTTGCACCACACTCAGCCATGACCCTTCTTCTTTGCCTAAAATCTGCCATACAACATGCTGTTGCCTCTTGTTCAGGGCTAATGATCTTTCCTCCCCTGGCCCAGCCACACCTGGTCTGCAAGAAAATCCTCACACATTGCTTAAACTTTGCCTGCCATATGGGCTCAACTGTGCCTCAGTTCACTGTGCTGTGTTCACATACACTAAACCCAAATAATATTGATTTGCTTTTTCTGGAGGAAAACTGCATATATAAATTATAGCACTATTTGCTATTCCTGGGGAATACAAATTGGACTCTAAAATTATATCTATCTAAATTAATACAGAAATAAATACAACTATTAGTAGAATAACTGCTGCTATGTAATGTAAAAATTAGACAAAGTCTGTAACTAAAATTTCAGCCAGTTCAATATAGGAAAGGCATCAGGGCTGAGGATAATGTGTGTGTGGTGTCATCGACTGAATATGTGTCAAACTGACAGAAAAATGTATTTGCATGTACTCCTGTGGTGAGTGTGTTTACCTCAATTAGTCACCCACGGAAACCAAATACAGAAACAAACAAGTTTATTATCCAGCATTCAGCATCCAGCAAGGAAGCAGATATTGACCCTGAAGGGCAGGAGGGTAGCGTCTTTTATACACATCTAGTTGAGGTTCAAAAATACAACTGACTTCTTATTAGGCTTGATACATAAAGAGAAACATACAGCACTTTGCATTTGGAGTGGAGTACAGTGTATGAATAATGATCTTTTGACAAGTCATGTGCTGGTAGTGGGTTAGGAAATTGTCACAATATTTGCAAGAAACAGAAACTTAGACCCTACAATGGAACTAGGACACAAATGGCATGGATTTGGTCCCCTTCCCCATATCAGTACGGAGGAGAGTGGTCATGGTGCAGAAAATGGGTGATTAATTTTTACATTCTGACTAAATGGATAATACAATAGAATGAATCTAAATTAGTACCCAAATGTCATTATATTATTCAAACATAATAGGGCATCATAGTACATATAAAGGAAAATGGCAGAAATAGGCCAAGAATTCCATTTCTAGGCATATGGAAATATCCACAAACTTTTCTCAATAGACTTCCATGAGAATGTTGATGGCAGCCCTATTAATACAAATCACACCTGCGGAAAACTCAGTGTCCTTCCATAGCAAAATGGGTGAGTAATGGTGAGATATTTGTACAGTGGAATACTATACAACTATCATACATGTGCAGAACTGCATAGACTAACTTCACCATATTACTTCATGAGGAAGAAGTTAAATACAAGTGGGTGCACACTGTATTCCTCCACACCTGGAGAGATAAACAGAGAGGAGAATAACTTATTTTCATATTCCCAGGGTCTCTGGTTTCAAAGAGAGTCATCTTCAATTCTTCTCCTTCTTAAATGCTCCTTAATCAGAATCACATATTTATAAATTTATGTCTAACATACAGCACTGATGTTCCTCACACTTTGGGGACCTTGCTTTGTAACTCTAGAGGACTGTGAAGCCTTTGGTCAGAATTTTTTCACCATCAATTCCATTCACCTTCACGTTTGACAGGATAATTAACATCTAACCCTCAGTTCTTCTCTCTAGTCCCGTGGGATAAAGTGCTCTTACCTCTTCAAAATACTAATAACTCTGCTTTCTACTTCTTTTCTCATATTTTTACTTTTTCCTTCTCCCCTCCCATTTTAACATTTTCCCACTTCACAAGACCTAATATATATTTTGCTCCTTATTTACATTTACAGTCTCTTACACCAGAGAAACAATGTATTATTAATACACGTGTGTCTGATTTATTTCACTTAAGCGTATGGATACAAAATGCATCCATTTTCCTAGCAATGTCTCCAGTGTATCCTTCAACTCTGCCTTCCAAATCCTGTCCTTATTTACCTCACTTTGGGTCTCGTTTCTATATCTTGTGTCTATGTTCAGCACTTATTGTCTATCTCACTTCTTCCGTCATTGATCCTCTAGAAAATAGATTCTGTACAGGCCTGACATGTTCAAACCACCAAGTGTAGGAGTTTCTCTTTCCCCCTCTCATATTAGAGTTCCTCTGTTGAATATCTCTTTTTGTACCCCTCCTTATAATGTGCTATTCCAAATCTGATTGTGGAAACAACATTGAATAGAGATTTAGCAAAGAGATGCTAAAAATTCAATTTATTCCAAAAATATTTTGAAAACTTTCAGTGTGCTGGGAAATGTTCAAGTTTGTGTGAGTTGATTGATGAATAAAGCATATTAGATTCCTGTCCTTAGATAGATTGCAATTTGATAAAGAAAGCACACTGTGAACTTTTCAATATATAAATAAGGCTAATAATTCCAAAATGGCTCATGTGCTAAGAAAATAATAAAGAATAAAATAGAAATAGCCTGAGGCTACTTTCAGTTTATGGATAAATAATTATAGCTTTGTGTGTTGTCATTACTGATAAAGACAGGTAGTTTTAAGCTCTACCTGCTTTTTTCAGTTTCTGTGAAATTTTAGTTTGCCTCTTAGTCTATGCTTCCTGAATTCTTATTATGCCATCACATTAGGAGTTGCTAGTGGTAACAGTAAAAACAAATCCCATGAATTGGGAAAAAAGTTACCCAGTTGTCCCTCAGACAGAGGACTTCTATCTAGAACATATAAAGAATTTTTAAAAATCAGGACCCCAAAATTCAAAGACCCAATACAAAAATGGGCATCCGAGATGAATATACACTTCTCAGATGAAGAAACACAAATTGCAAGTAAATATATTGAAAAATGTTCAACATCATTGGTTATTTGAGAAGTGCAAATTAAAAAACAGTGAGATTCCATCTCATCCAAGGAAGAATGGCTGTCATCAAGAAATCAGCCCGTAACAAATGCCTGATGGGCTTTGTGGAAAATGAAAACTTCTCCAGTCTTTGTGGGAGTGTAGACTGGTGAAATCACTTTGGAAATCAGTCTAGAGATTCCTCACAAAACTAAGATGAGAGGCCCCATTTACCCCAGTTATTCCCCTCCTGGGAGTTTTCCTAGAGAATGAAAAACATCCCACAGCAATGTATGTGCACCTATGTTTATAGCAGCAAAATTGGCAGAGCTAATTCTTGTAAACAAACCAAATGCCCATCAAGTGAGGAATTGACAAAAAAGATGTGGCACTTTTATATAATGGAATATTACTAAGTTATAAAGAATGAAAAACCTGAATCTTTTATAGGTTAATGAATGCAACCAGTGACCATACTCATAAGTGAAATAAATCAGATCCACATGTGTAAATATTGTGTTGTCTCCCTAGTGTAAGAAACTGAGAGTAAATAAAATTTTAAAGGTATAATACAATAGATTTTGTGAAAGGGAAAGGAATTTCTCAAAGGAAAGGAACAAGTAGGATGAGGGAAGGGAAAGAAAGAAAGAAAGAAAGGAAGGAAGGAAGGAAGGAAGGAAGGAAGGAAGGAAGAAAGAAAGAAAAAGAAAGAAAGAAAGAAAGGAAGGAAGGAAGGAAGGAAGGAAGGAAGAAAGGAAAAGAAAGAAAGGAAGGAAAAGAAAGAAACACAAGGATAACTGCGACAACTGTACTGCTGATGTCTATTGGTCTGTTGAAAGGAATAGCTAATGCTTAAACTTTTTGGACCAATTTTGCATGATTATATCTGGTAATCTGAACAACTGATTTGAAGACAACTCTATGGAATATAACAATCACTGGTGAATTCCTACCATCTGTTGTAGTGTACCCTCACATTATTTCTAATGTTTTCAAAATTATTTTTTATTGTCTTTAATGGTTTGATCAATCTTGCACTCTACATCTGGTAATTTGAGCAACTTCATTGAAGATAACAATATGTAATATAACAACCACTATTAATTCTTATCATTTTTTGACACCTGTATCATTTCTATCTTTTTGTGTTCCTTTGTTTTTGTCTATGTTGTTATTTTGTATTTTTTTTGTAATTTCTTTAAAGTAAAAAAGGGTTGATTGTGGATTTTTTGAACTACATAAGATAGCGTATTCAACTAGAAAGTCATCATAACTGCATCCAACTACAGTATTGCCAACTTTTTAAAGGAATATTTTTGATGAGAGAATTCTCCAGTTAAGATACAATTTGAAATGAATTTTTACTCTTAAACTCCCACCTTTTCGAGCTGTTTTCTGTGACTGTATTCCTTATGACAAACACTGCTGCTCAGTACAAGAAACTCTACACTCTGCTTTCCTTTCCCTTCTTTAGGTTCATTCTCCGCATGGCCTCCCGAAAACCACTTACTTCATTGTCTACAACATTTTGAGAACTCTTCATTTCTTTATAACATTGTCAAAATCACTTAACCCTAATACTGAAGATCCTTTATAATCTAATAATCTGTTCCCATACTTATTTTTACATCCATTCTTTTCCTAACACCTCTCTTTCTTATAGCCACATGACACTATTTTCTGTCCTCTTCAAATGTGTTTCTTTACCTTCCGTGTGATATTTTAAGATCCACTGCCATTCCTTCTTTTCTTGGTCAGTGTCCTTGGGCTCAATTCAAGTTTCCATGTATTTGTGAATGCTTTCATTTATCATGCAGGTCAAGGGAGTTGCTTTCTTTTCTATGTTTGTAATAAGAACTCCTGCTGCTCACATCAATCTTAGTAAAAATGTGAAATTTTACCTCTTCTCTTTTCATTCCTAGAAAACCAGTATGATTAAAAACATTCATTCACCTTTTTCCATTTGGAAAAGGGATTACTTTCCCCTAAAATCAGAAACAAGATATTTGTCCACTATCACAACTTCTATCAACATACTACTTGAAATATTAGCCAGGGAAATCAGGTAAGAGAATGAAAGCAAAAGGACACATATAAGAAAAGGAGAACTCTAATTGTCATTATCTTCAGATTACATGATGCAAAGAACTCCACTGAAACCTCTTGGAATTGATAACCAATGTCAGTAAGACAGCACATACAAGAGTAACACACACAAATCAGTAATACACAAATCAGTAACACCAACAGTGAGCAGGATGAGGATATTATGAAAATAACATCATTTACAGTAGCTTCAAGGAAAATGAAATATTTAGGATATGTCCTAACCAAGGAAGTGAAAGATCTCTACAAGAAGAACTACAGTATGCTGAAGGTGAAGATCAAAGAGGATATCAGAAAATGGAAAGATGTCCTCTGCTCCTATATAGGCAAAACCAATATTGTCAAAATGGTCAAACTCCCAAAACTGTCACACAGATTCAATGCAGCGCCAATTAAAAATGCCAACAGCATACTTTATGGAACTACAGAAAACAATCCTAAAAGTTATATGCAATCAGACAAGACTCAGAGTACAAAAACCATTTTTGGGTAACAAGAGTAAAGTAGGAGGCCTTTCAATGTCTGACCTCAACCTATACAACTAAGTAATAGTGATCAAAATGCCATGCTCCTGGAGAATACAGGATACAGAAACATCTCTGGACACATTTGGCTAGCTGATATTTGGTGCAGGGGCCAAAAGTGTATGTTGGAGGAATGATATGCAGCAAGTGGTGCTTGGAAAGTTGTACATCTGTTAGCAGAAGATTGAAACTGGATCATTACCTCTTACCATATACTAAATTAAAATAAAAATAGATCAAAGTTCTAATCATTAAAACAGAAACATCACACCTATTGAAAGATAAAATAAGGAATACACTTGAAGACAGGTGCAAGCGAGGATTTTCTAAACAAAACTTCAATTGCATGAGAAGTAACAGCAAGAAAAAACCAGTAAGAATATATCAGATTAAAACTTCTGTACATAAAAGGAATGAATTAGTAGCATGAAGATACAAACTACGGGGTGAAAAATTTTTTGCCAGCTATTCCTTAGACAGACTCATATCAAGAATATATAAAGATCTTGAACAGTTAATCCACTTAAAATTAAGGACCAAGTCAAGGAATGGTGAGGAGAAATGAACAGATACTTCACAGATGAAGAAATACAAATTGTCAACAAACATATGGAAAATGTTCAACTTCTCTGGCCATTATCAAAATGCAAATTAAAACATCACTAAGCTCCCATCTTACTCTGGAAAGAGTGGCAGTCATTAGGAAATCAAACATAACCAAATCCTGGAGAGGCTGTTGTGAAAATGAGCCTTCCTTCATGGTTGGTGGGAATGAAAACTAGTTCAAACATTATGGAAATCACAAAACTAAAATTAGAAATTGCACTTGACCCAGGGAACCTTTTCTAGGTGTCTTCCCCCAAAGTTTAAGACATCATACTAATATAGGAAGATAAAAACTCCCAACCTGAATGATATCTGAGATGAGTTCGTGTTCTCTAAAATCAAAGAATGAATTTTGTGAACAAGAGGTTAAGAGCAGAATATATTTATTGAGGGAAAGAAAGCTTCTGTCCAAGAGAGGGACAGAAGGGGTTCCTGAGTGGGTTACCCAGGACTCTGTCTTTTTTAGGGAATTTTATAGAGGAAAACCATGAGGTGACATGGGTCCAAGGTAGGAGAAATGGACAAAACTATGGTTACCCCAATAAGACTACAAGTATAATTATTCAGGTAAAGCTGAGTAAACTGGGATCAAATGGGAAGTGAGTCTTGTAGCAAGCAGGCATAAATACAGAACAAGGGCTTTTCCTATGGGGAGTGGGGCTAGTGACGCTTCCTAGGTTTTAGAAGGTGGTTGTTACTTATTTAGAGTATCAGTCCCCGACATTTACACCGAGGGAGGTATGTGGGTGCATTTGTTTACCCCTTTTGTCTTGAGCTCTGGCCCATAGGTATCTTATTTTTGTGTTGGATCCTTTGAGGGCCCGGCCCTGTCTGACTGCCTATAATATTTCTATTTAATTCAGCTGCCTATAACAATATTACAGTGGTACAGGTACACCAATGTTTATAGCCACACAATTCAAGTGGCCCACATATTCATCAACAGATGACTGAATAAGAAAAATGAGGTATTGACATATGGTTAGATTCTGCCCACCTATAAAGAATGACACATTAGAGACATACATAGGAAAATGAGTGAAACTGGGAAATATAATGTTGAGTTAAATAAACCAGAAACACAGGTTAAATACCGTATTGTATCTCTCATGTTAGTGAAACAAAGTACAAATGAAAGAATAATAGAGGTTAGCCAGGGATGGTGGTGTTGCCTATAATCCCATCACTTGAGGGGGAGGCAGCAGGATTGATGCACTTTCAAGGACAGCCTGGTCTACAAAGTGGGTTCAAGGCCAGAATGGACTGCATAGCAAAACCCTGTCTGAAAGAGACACACATACACAAAAGAAAAATAAAGGATGGATGTTGGTCTATATTGTGTTTCTGTCCAGGTGACAGGTCTCAAGAATGAGGTGCTGTGGATGAAAAGAAAAGCAAAAGAAACAAGAAAAACAAGAGAGGCATAATTGTGAGATCAGGGGGCTTTCAGCCTCTGGGACTGAAGCCCTGATTATCATTTTCAGTAAGCTTTAATTGAGAAAGAACAAAGGAAGCATCAGAGAAAACAGGAGGATATCAACAGGTTTAACAAGGACAATACAACTCAATTATCATAGGAATGAGACTTGACTTAGCTACCCATCATGTTATCACTCCTTTGGGCACATCTCAGCAAAGCACCTAGTGTTGTCTCAGGGGCTTTCCACAGGGACCCAGGTCGTGCAATCTTTTCCTTTAGACCAATGACTTGCTAGACTTTCTCCAGAATCAAACAATCATACAGCCTGGCCAGGCCTGAGGTAATACACTGAAAGGTAAACTAAAGAATGTCCTTCTCCACAGATGGGTAGAAGAGGACAAGGCAATAGTTCTCTTGCAATAGGCAAGTGGTCCAAGGAAACCAGGGTGAGTGGTGAGGAGAAGGGAAAGGGGAAACAAGTAGAACACAGGTATGCACGTAGAGGAGCCCGATCACCTCAGTGAGTGTGAACATTATAGGTATGATAGGTCACAACACGAGCTAAGGTTAATAATATCAACAAGAATGGAAATTGGGATAGAAGGATTAGAGGAGGAGGGAGGGTGGGGCAGGAAAGAGGAAGGAGATTTTAAAGAGAAGGAACAAACTGTATTATATACATGTGCCCACTCCCCAAGATGATTGCAATCTGCATGTACTGCAAACATGCACTAATTTATTATTTAAAGTTAAGAAAAGAAAATGAAGTCATTGCAAAGAACCTCATATTATTTATATAAGTTATCTATTTCCTCTTTGTTTTCTCAGAAAGTTATGACAGGTCAGACACAGATTAAATTCCCAATCTTTGACTAATAAGTGATTAGCTGAACTATCTCTCATAGATTTTGTCCTCATAGAAAAATGCTCTTGTTAACTCAGTCAAACATTAATTAAGCTTTTATTCTTCACCCTTTCTCTTCAAATTTGACCTACCATCTTCCTCATCATACATAAAACTCCACATTACTGACCTACACTAACAATCTGTTGATCTTAGGAAAAGATTTGCTGATTATCCCAGTATCCCCACCCCAACACTGTTTCTGCCATGGCAGGCGTGGTACAGGATTTCATTTGTAAAACAGGGGCTTCACTCTCCCTCCTCTAAGCAAAGTCCGTTTTCCACATTGGACAGCTGGGAGATGGGGAAGGAAGTTGCACAGTCAGTTGCTTCTTTTGTGCCTTCTTAAATGCATCTTTTTACTTTGTTCCACAAAAATAGGCATCATGGTACTTCACCTGATGTCCTATGTCTTGTGTTTGTACTTTGTTCCAAGTGTAGCTGTTCAACCTGGTTTGTCAGTGGGGAAGAATTGATTGAAGAACTTATTTAGCAGCAATCTTGCACCAAATTTTTAATTCTTTTTCTGGTTATTTTATTGTCACAAGATAATTATGGCAGAAAAGAGATCATCAATATGTGGCCTAGATCAGCTCAGGCAGGGACCCCATGCAGCAGGCCAAGAGGGCCCCAGCAGTAGGACGGCACACACCATAGTGGGGGAACACACATCAGCAGTTGGTAAGTCAGGTAAACCAGCACTGTGATTCTGAACACAGACATGAAGACTAGAAGTGGGTGGGTGGGGCCCCAACTCCTCTTTTTCTAATCAAAAGGCTGAAAGAGAACTGCGACAACAGAACATCAGTCTCAACCACCATCCAAAGGCCAACATCAGCCTTATACCAGCACAAATCCCACTGCAAACTTGGTTGCAATACACAACACCTTTCTGGAATCTGACTGGGACTAAAAAAAACTGTGAACAACAATGGAATTTTACTGCATTTATTTTTCTATGTCTGTTTGATTATTTCGTTTTTATGTTGTTTTGGTTTACTTTAGTTGAGTTTGATCTTTTTATGGTTATGTTTATTTTCTTTTCTCTTTTTTTCTCACTGCTTTTTTCTTATCTCTTTCTCAGGACTTAGACTTTTTGCCTTCCTTTTTATTTTCTTCTACTCATCTTCTTACTCTCTTTCACCAAGTATCTTGCTTGATTTTATGATACTTTCCTGTGAGTAAACATAGTCTCTTGTGTTTCTGGTTCAATTCAATACTTCTCTGGTTTCTCTTCAATTTTTTTCCTCCTGGGTCCTCCAGTTCCTATAACTGAGGGGATCAAACTTTATACTCCAGCCTGCTCCAGGTTAAAATCACTCCACTAAGTTGAAAAATATTGCATAAAATTTCTTAGTATGTCCTGGATTCTGTTATAAAACTACAAATTTGCTCTACAGTAAAAGGTATCAGGTTAATAGTTGCCACAGTTTGTCAGTAGCCATGTTGTCTTTGGGATTATTATTATTACTCACTGTATTACTTTAGCCAGAATGTCATACATTTTCTAATCAGTTTTTCTTAAAACTGATTAGTGAACTGGCAACACTGTGACTGTGTGGGGTCATTACCATCACCACATTTCAATATTAAGGACTTGGTGCTGAGCCAAATATATAATAATTTCTCCTCCTCAGTCCATTGGAAAGGTAGGTTCTTGGGATAGACACAAAGACCAAAACCCACCTACAACTAGAAAACATCCCTAAGGGACAGACATTTCCTAGGGCAACCTCAATATTAGAGAGAAACTTATCTACCATAGCAAGTCTACAAGAATCAACACATAAAACAAAATAAAATAAATAATAGAAAACATGAAATCATAAGACACAGATGCAAAATGCACCCCAGATCTCCAGGTCACCCATAAGTCCACAGCAGAATGAAATAGAGGAAATCAGGAGCCAACCACTAGATCTTTCTGAAATGTCAGCAACAGAAGTGAAAAGCCAAATTCCAGGTCCTATAAAAAATATTCTCTAAGGTGCAAAAAGAAATGATTATCACAATGTAAGACATTAAAAAAGGCACAGATGAAAAAGCAGAGGCTATCAGGAATACAATGGAGACCAAGAGTGTCCAACATAGGAAAGAAATGGAAGCTATAAAACAGATCCAAGCACAAATCCAGGAGATTAAAATCTGCACTGAAAGTATAGAAACAGAGTGAATGAACATGAGAAAGGAATATCATATCTACAGGATTGCAGATATTGACAATGAAAAAAAGATCTCTTAAAAATACTGAAAGACCAGGAAAGATCAACCCAAGAGCTACAAGATGAAACAAAGAAGAACAACATAAAATTGATTGGAGTCAGTGAGAAAGCTGGAGATAGGGCAAAAGACATAAAAACCCTCTTCACAGAAACAATGTCAGAACACTTCCCAAACATGGATATCAATGGATAAAGCAATAACCACTGTTGAGACCATGTCACCTTGTCTATAGATCTGTTGTGATTGTACTATTTTTTATGCTAATTGGTGTCTGTTTGTTAATATGTTTTTGTACTTTTATTTTTTTAAAAAAAATTAAAAAAAAAAGAATTTGACCTAAAAATTAATGAAGCATATATAATTCCAAATGGTCTCAACATATCAATCAAAATAAAGTGACTGGCAGAATGGATCAGAATGGATTACAATACAAAGAAACACAGAGGAGATAGATTCCTTGGTACCTATGAAGTGCCAAAACTGAGTCAAGAAGATATAAAAATTCTAAATAATATGATACCAGTCAGTGAATTTAAAAATGTAATTAGAAACTTACCACCAAAGCAATATCAGATTAATAATATCTGTTAGTTATTGCAGGCTGATCAGGTCTGTAATCTCTTGAAAAAGTGTACAGCAAAGGCTAAATAAAATGACGTGATTGGAATGATTTCAGGGCTCCAGGAGGATCAAAGCCCTCTCACAGAATTTGAGATTCTTTAGGGGTCAAGACTAAGACATTGTCTGGGTGGCCTATATTTATTTGACTGTCAGGAGGGAAGGGAATACTCAACAAATGTAGAATTACTCAAGGACTTCTCCAAATAAGGTATAAATTAAACCTTAATGAGGATTAATTTAATCCATCCAGGAGTGACATGCCTGAGGGTATAATCTTTATCTAGTTGACATCAGATGCAGAGGTCCTTGGCTATGATCTTGTCTTATCCTTTGAGGCTTTCTAGCTTCATCTGCCATCACAGGCCTTAGTAAGGATTAGTGACTCACAGAGCTTCCCTTACTATGAGTGTGTTGCCCATTTCCAAACAAGTGGCCTAGGTTTTGGATAGATTCACAAGTAAACATTAAAAGCCAAGGGATTAAATATAAGTCCTGCTTGGGGCTGCTTCATAGTGGTCACCATCACAGAAAAGTGCAAGTACTGATGAATTCACTTTTGGATTCTACAAATTTTTGAAACAACTAATTCCAATAATGTTGCAATTCTTTAATGAAATTGGAAGGGAAACAATACTTCCCAAATTTTCCTGGAAGCAAGCAATCCCCTGATATATAAACCAGAGAACAACCTGACTAGAAAGAAAACTACAGCTCAGTCTGCCTAACTGACATAGACCGAAAAATCCTCAGTAAGATACTGGCAAAAAGAATGTAGTGTATCCTCTTGCAGAATGTAAAAAGATTACACAAAATGTCCAAGTCAGATTCATTTCAGAGATGCAGAAATGGTTGAACATATGCCTATTAATAAAGGTAATACATCACATTAATGGAGCCAAAGACAAAAATCATATGATCATCTCAATAGATGAGAAAAAAATTTGACAAATTCCAAAATCCATTGAAGATAAAAAAAAAAAACTTGATAGAAAATTAAAATAGATGGTGTTATGATTGATACATTGTGTCAACTTGGGGAGTCTAGAGGTTTGGCTAAGTAACTCAGCAGTTGTAAATCTTGGGGTAAAAAGGACATGCCCTTACCCTTCTGGGTTGTTGTTTATTATGTTAATTTGGGAAGTTTAGAAGGTTAACTATGTGACTCACCTGGGGTGCTTATTTGTATTCATCCTAAACCTGTGCAAGAGGAAGGCATGCAGGGAGTGTGGGTGTAGAGGACCACCTCCACCTCCCCAGAGCTAGTAGGCATTCACAAGGTAAGGGAGGGAGAAAGCCTGCTTGCCTCCATTCCTCCCTTTTTGCTGGTTGTTTTGGCTGTGCTCTGCTGCCATGAAAAGTTGCTCTTGCCATCTGCCACTCTGTCTCAGAACTAGCCAAGTATGGACTGAAACCTCCACAAACTGTAAGCTAAATAAACTTTTCTTTCCTTCATTTTGGGTGTTGGGTATTTTGTCTCAGCAATGAGAGAAAAGTAACCAAGACAGATGGTGTTTACCTCAATCTCATAAAAGCCATGTATGACAAACCAACAGCTAACATTATACTAAAGGGTCAGTAACTGAAACTTTTCGCTTTAACATCGAGACAAGAATGTCCACTGTCACCAATTCTATTTCATGTAGTTCTGAAAACATTAGTGAGACCAATTGGACAACAAAAAAAAGGAATAAGGATAAGAAAGAAAGAAGTTAAATTATTGCTATTTACAGATGTCATGATATTCTACACAGAATACCACAAAATCTCCACCGAAAGACTTGAAAATTTAATTATCAAATTAAGTAGCATTGCTGGATACAAGATCAACACTCAAAAATCAGGGCTGGGGATATAGCTCAGTGGAATAAGCGCTTGCCTAGCAAGCGCAGAGTACTGCGTTCAAAACCCAGTACCGCCAAAAAAAAAAAATCAATAGCATTCCTGTTTCAAACAGTAAATTCACTGAGAGAGTGTTATGGTTCTAATGTTATACGTCTGTATCTGGAAACCGGTTTAAAGAAAAGTGTCAGGTTGCCAAGTTGACAAGGGGTGGAATGTTATGGTTGGTATATTGTGTGAACTTGGGGAGTCTGGAGATTTGGCTGAATGATTCAGCAAGAAACCAGGGTGCTTGCTTTGTGCACATCCTGAACCTGTGGAAGAGGAGGGCATGCAGATTGTGTGAGAGCTACATGCCCCCTGGGTGGGGGAAGGCTGTTTACAATGAAAGGGAGAAAAAGAGGCAGCTTGCAGCCATTGCTCCCTTTTGCTGGTTGTTTTGCTGTGCTCTGCTGCCATGAACAGTTTGCCCTCTGCCATGTGCCAATCTGCCTCTGAGCCAGCCAAGTATGGACTGAAACCTCCACAAACTGGAGGTTTCAAAAGCTAAATAAACTTTTCTTTCCTTCATTTTGGGTGTTGCGTATTTTGTATCAGCAACAAGAAAAGGTAACTGAGACAGAATTTGGTACCAGCAGAGTGGGGTCATTACTGTTACTATACCTAACCATGTGATTCAAGGGCGTTTGGAAATGGCTTGTGGGAAGAGTTTGGAAAAGGTCAGAGATGTCACCTGAAAGAGATGAACTAGAACAACTTCGGCTATTCTGTCTGGGAGATTCTGGTCAGAGTTGAGAAGACCAGAGGCTGGTAGAAATCCTCCCAATAAAGACCAAGTTTGGGAGGATTCTGCTGGGAAGGACTGCATCACCTGCTGGATGTATATATGTATATCATGGCTTGGTGGAAAGTTTGTCTGCATTTTTCTCATGTCCAGAGACTTTGCCTAACACTGAGATTAAGGACAGCAGTGAACCGATTAATCTGGCAAAAGAAACTTCAAGGCAGTCGAATGTTGGGGAAGTGGCATGACTATTGTTGGGGACTTTTAGCCAGATTTATATTGAGAATCAAGAGCAAAGAGCCTGGCAAGATGATTTAAAATGTTGTGAGTTTTGCCAGAAAGGGAGCTCCAGTAGAGCTGTGGACTGCAAACATAAGGCTGAGGAGATCTCTATTGCTGAGAAGGAACAAGAGAATGAAAAAGATGGCAAGAAGCAAGTCTCCACCCTTTGCAATCTCAAAACTGTAAAGATGAGAGACATTGCATTGAGAAGGAAGCCAAAGAGCTCTAGGTTCCAGAATGGCAGCAGCATAGAGAATTTTGTCCTCAGAATTGGATTCAATGTGCCCAGTGCTCCAGGCACTCAACCCCTATGGCCAAAAGAAAGGAAAGTTTGGCTTCTGCTTCAGGTGGCAGCAGAACACGGCATCATCCACATGGCCCTGGCTTTAGGTGCATGGAGAATGCAAGAGTTCTGAGGTTAAAGAGGCTTCCACCCAGATTTGAGAAGGCCAGGGAGGCCAGGCAATGTGCCCCTGAGAGGGCAGTGTGTGAAGCTGTGAGTGTGATGCAAAAGGTGCCCTGGAGACCTCAGAAGTTTTGAAAAGACAGGACCATGGATCATCTGAGGAAAGTTGCAAGGAGGGAGCAAACCAGGCCTAAGAGAGAAGCAATGGGAGCTGTAACCACCAGAAGTACCATAGGGGTGAACTCATGCAAGCCCTTTGGAGTTCACAATGTACCATAAATTGCTTCAGATGCTGGATGTGGAATTACAGGACACAGTGTTAGCCCTGCTGGATTTTGGACTTACTTTGGTTCCAATGCTCTGTATTCCCCTGTTTGTGCCTTTTGGAGCGGTAATGTTTATTTTGTGCCATTGAATGTTTGAAGTGTTTAACTGTTGATTTGTATGGGGGCTTGTAACTAAAGAGTTTGCCTTATATCCTGAAAGAGACTTGGGACTCAGAGTTTTAAGCAATGCTGAAACTATGGACTTTGGCAACCCTTGCAGATGGAGTAAATGCCTCTTGCTTAAAGAGATGTATATGCATCTTTAGGAGGCAAAATGTTAAGGTTCTAATGTAATATGTCTTTGTATCTGGGAACTGGTTTAAAGAAATGTGTCAGACCCCATGTATTTGCATCTTCCCTTCCTAATCACATCCATACCTCTAGCTCTCATATTCACTGCTGGTCTAGCATCAGTGGCCCTAACCGACTGGAGCAACACAGAAAGCTGACTCATAGCAGTTATCCTCCCTTTGTTGTGTGAGACCCATTCTCATTGCCTTATTGCTCTCAGGCAGTATGTTCTCTAAAACACACCCACCACGTACACCCTTATGGCTCCACCTGAGCAATGCCTCACTTGAGGGAGTTCTCACCATCATCCTCCTCCTGCTGATCAGGCTCCTAAATGCCTTGCTATGTATGTTCTATCCCCAGCCCCAGAATGACACACATGCCACTGCCCCAACTGCCCAGAACTCAAATGCAGTTCTAGGCCCTGACAATCACCCAGAACTACCCTCCTACTTCAGTAAGAGTATAAATGTGACATATTTTCTACTAAGCCACTCCCAACCTTCACTGGCACAGGACTGTGGGATTTGCCTCTCTGCGTCTACCTCCTCTTTTGAGGGTACATGTATCTCGCATTCAACAGGCCATGCCTGAGTCCATCTGGTTTCTCATTTGGAGGCAAACATGGGGAATTCTGAGTCCTACAGGGATGCCATGCTCATCGGCCCCAGAACACAAAAACACCATCATATCACAGCACCAATAGACATAAAAATCTTTTCATAGGGTACCCTATGTCTCCAAAGGGGCTCCTCAGGAACTCCCCAGCAGATTTACCCTCTTCTACATTTACTTTACTCTAAACATCCACTTTCCTTGTGATAACAAGATCACGGCATTTGACTCAGTCCACTTCAGAATGTCAGGATTCCAAAGTACAAACACAAACAAACTCCTAAATGTAAATGCCCAGTACTGTTCAACCACAAAGGCCATATTTCATATTTTCGCTGTGATCTCCTCTAGAAGCTAACCCAACCTCACTGACCAAGGGGTCCATTGGAACACCACCCCTGCCCAATGCTTTCTACTGCCCACCCAAAGAACTCCTCTCAGTGCCTTCTTGTTGACACAATAAGATTCACCATACACTGGCAGGATAAAATCCCAGGTGCCAATCAGAAGGACCATCCAGGCGCTTCTCAACCTTTCATGGAATCTTGCTCACCACCAGAATAGGACAAGGGCAAAAAGAGGGTTCTAAGATAAAAAGCATTTTTATGATGCATAATGTTTTCTGCCTAAACACATCCAGGGTCTTCTGGCTGTGCAGAACCTCCTCGTAAATCTGTCTGCCCACAAACTGGATGGAAACATGAACCCTGATACTCCTGGCCCCCAAAATAGATATATCCCCTGGTCAATCTGAGCTCCTGGTTTCTGTTCAGACCCCTCTCAGATGACACCCAGGAGACATACCCCACCTAGTAGGCCTTAGGATCAGGTGTGAAGATACAAATTCCAGGGGTGGTTGTCTCTCCAAGTCTACCAGAATCTCTCCGAAAAAATGTCAGAGGGCTTTAAAAAGATTTCTGATTCTTTATTGGCATTAAAAAAGGAAGTAGATTCCTTGGCCAAGGTGGCCTTCCAGAAAAGTGGTGCCCTGGATCTACTGACTGCCGTGAAATGATGTACTTACACCTTCCTTGGAGAGGAATACTGCTTCTTCTGTAACAGTTCAGGTTTTATCCATCAGACAGTCCAGAGTCTCCAGAACCAAGCCACCATGGTCAAATAATAGGCATAGGGTGACTTCACTATGGGTTGGGGGTATTTCCATACACCTAGACCTGAGATTCTTGGCTTATGTCTGCCATTTTCTTTACATGTATCCATGATACCCTATTTTGTTTGGTTATTTTCATGACATTTGGGTACTTATTGAGATTCATCTAACTGTTTTACCCATTTAGTTAGAATGTAAACATTAATCACTCCATTTTTGATGTCATTACTGCCCTCCACTGTTCTGTCGTACTGATATGGGAAAGGGAACCAGATCAGTATCATTTTGCACTCTTCTCCCAAACCGGCTGGACATCCTGGCTTCTCTCCACACTTAGTCAGCTGGTCCCAGTCTTTCTACTGTTATTGTTTGGACCTTGCATAGTAAGACTCTTAACAGATTTCCCTCAAGCACATAACATCCAGATAGCACCTCCTGATGGCCCATTACATCACCATCCTACAGGAATCTCAAGCTGACCCATAGCAGGAACCCAAGCTCATCTTGCTCCTAGCACTCCATCACCTCACCTAGAGCCAATACCCTGTCATGTTGCCAACAGCCCTGACTGGCCTCTCCTGCTTCACTTTTTCTTTTTCTCTTTTCTAGGATGCCTGTACTGCTCCTCAGTCATGCCTGAAGAAGTCTTGAAAAAGTACACATTTTACCTCTCCTCTTTTTCTGTAACACAATATACAGGAATGTGAAGACTCTGAA
This sequence comes from Dinomys branickii, assembly GCA_004027595.1. Lineage (NCBI taxonomy): Eukaryota > Metazoa > Chordata > Mammalia > Rodentia > Dinomyidae > Dinomys > Dinomys branickii. The sequence goes on from PVLD010014263.1 coordinate 23,507, forward strand.
CTAGACAGCAGTGCAGCTAGGAGACAAAAATCCCCCAACCACATCTGTTATTCACACTTGCAGAACAAAAGAAGTCAACAAGAAGCCAGCAACTTCCCTACATAGCTCAATCTTCAGAGAGTAGGTTCTGTGAAAAACCAGAAGGGAGATGCTGTGCCTGCTAGCACCTACCCCATACACAACACAGCCCTGCCTATCAGATAGCCCTAAGGCCCCTACTAGGAGATCCAAAATTTTCACTCTCCTCAGCTATGGCCCCTCCCCTACCTGAACTGCCCTACATAACATGTTCTCACCCCTTGTTCAGGGTCAATGGTCTTTTCCTCCTCAGGCCAACAACACCAGTCTGTAATAAAATCTTTCTACATTGCTTAAACTTTGCCGCATTAGTGGTCACAACTGTGCCTCAGTTTACACTAATACTGCGCTGTGTTCCCATACACTATCCACAGCTAATATTGATTTGATTTTTTAGGAGTAAAACTGCATATAGAGCAAAGCACTATTTGATATTCCTGGGGAATGCAAATTGTAATCTAGGATTATATGCCATCTAGATTATAGAGAAACAAATAAAACTATTACTAGAATAACTGTTTCTATGTAAATTAAAAACGAGAAAAAGTCTGTAACAGAATTTGAGCTGGTTTCATATAGGAACAGCCTCAGGGATGAGGCTGATGTGTCTGGTGTCATTGAGTGAATACGTGCCAAATCAATAGAAAAATAGTGTTGTGGCAAATATGTTTACTTTAGAGTCTGAGTACAGAGACCAGCAAGTTTATTAGTCAGCAGTCAGCATCCAACAAAGAATCAGACACCGGTCCTGAAGGGCAGAATGGTAGGGTCTTTAATACTCATCTAGCTCTGGGTCCAAAATGCAATTGATTTTTTCTTATATGGCTTGAAACATAAAGGAGAACATGCAGTGCTTTCTGTTTAGGGTGAAGTATAGGATATACCTTGTCATCTTTTGACAAGGGATGGGGTTGTACTTGGTCAGGAAATTGTTACCACATTTGCAAAAAACAGAAGCTCTAGGAAACAGAAACTTGAACATAGGGCACAAACTAGCATTGCTTTTGTGTGCTTTCTGTAACAGTAGTAGAAAACAGTGAAAAATACATCTTCAGGGTACATCAATCTGGCTTGAAGGTTGCTTTCTTTTAGGGCTTAAAATACCTCACTCGAAAATCTCCTTGATTTGAGGGCTTGAGTTGAGATATCTGCTGTGATTCTGATGGGTTTTCCATTATAGGTGATTTGGTTCTATTCGCTAGTCAATTTTAATATTGTGTTCTTCTACTGAATTTGTAGTCTTGATTTCTTTTCCCCTTGCCTTGATGTAGACTATTTGGAGCTCTATATGCTTTATTTATTGTTATGTCAAATTCTTTATTCATGTTTGGGAAGTGTTCTGCCATTGTTTCTGTGAAGAGGTTGTTTTTAATGTCTTTTGTGCTGTCTCCAGCTTTCTCACTGACTTCAATCACTTTTACACTGTTCTTGTTTGCTTCTTCTTGTACCTATTAGATTGATTTTTCATGGTCTTTTGCTATTTTAAAGTATCTTTCTTTTCTTTGTTAATATCTGCAATCCTGTCTTTAGATCTTATATTCCATCCTCACCTTCATTCCATCTATTGTGTATACTTTCTGTGAAGTTTTTAATCTCTTGGATTTTTGTTTATAATTGTTGCATAGCTTCCATTTCTTACATATGTTGGCCTATCATGATTTCCAATGTTTTCCTGATCTCCTCCGTGTTTTCATCTGTGTCTGCATTAATGTCTTTCATTTTGATCATCATTTGTTTTTGCACCCTACAGAATTTTGTTGTAGCCTCTTGCCTTTGGCTTTTCACTTCTCTTGCTAACATTTCAGAAAGTTCCAGTCATTGGCTTCTGATTTTCTCTATGTCATTGTGCTGTGAACTTGTCCTGGGTGTCCTGGGTTCTGAAGTTGCATTATGCTTCAGTGTCTTGTCCTTTTAAGTTTTTTACATTTTATTGTATTTTGATTTCTGTGTTGATGCTTGTAGATTTATTATGGTAGTTAGCTTCATTTCTAGTATAGAGGTTTCCACAGGCAATGCCTATTCCTCAGAGATGTCTTCTAGATGTAGGTGGTTCTTGGTATCTTTGTCTATCCCAGGAACCTCCCTTCCCAATGTATTAAGGATGCGAAATTGTTACCTATTTGTTTCGGCACCCAATCCTTTAGTAGTGGACTGTGGTGATGGTAATGACCCCACACAGTCATAGTGTTGTCATGTAGGGGAAAAAACTCAGAGTAAAAGGTATGATATTCTGGCTAAAGCAGGACAGTTAGCAGTAAAAGTAGTCTCAAGCACAGCCTGGGTGCTGACAAACTGTGGTAACTATTTACCTGATACTTTTAATCATAGGAACAAATTCTACAGTTTTGTAACAGAATAGAGGATATACCAGAAATCTGGACACAATGATTGTTACCGTAGTGGAGTGTCTATCTTGTTGTGAATGGTGGGGAGTTATTAAGAGGGATAGGCTGCAAGATGGAGACATAAATGAGGTGCAACATACTAGGAGCTGTCTGGGGAGCAAAGGATGATCACGTAAGTTATGGGAACTGGAGAACATGGGAGGAAAAGAAGGGAAAGCAGAGGAATATTTAAATCAACCAGAAGGGGAAAAGACAATGTCTACACACATGAACGTGTCATAAAATCAAGCAAGATAGTTGATGAAAGAGAGTAAGAAGATGAGGAGAATAAAATAAAAAGAAGGTAATAAATTTACATCATGTACAAAGGGAAAGGCGTGAGAAAAAACCCAGAAAAGAAAAATAACCATAGAAAATAAAAGATCAACGCAACTGAACTAAACCACAAAAGACCCCAACGAGACAGAAAAGCAAAAACCAGTCAAACAAATATGTAAAAATAAAGGTAGCACAATTCCTCTGTTGTTCACAGTTTTGTCTGAAGTCTCAGTTGAATTTCAGAAATGTGTTGTGCACTCCGGCCAAGATTGCAGTGTGAATTGTGCTGGGTGTAGGGCTGATCTGCGCCTTTGGTTGGGGTTGGGAGTAGTGTTCTGTTGCTGGAGTTCTCTCCAATACCTTTGGTAAAACAAAAACAAACAAACAAACAAAGAAGACCAGCAGTTGCAGCCCCACTTGCCTACTTCTGTTCTGCACGTCTGCGTGCAGAACCACAACGCTGGTTTACCTAGTTTACCATCTGTTGGTGTGTGTGCCACCGCTGGGGCATCTGCGACCCTGGTTCTGCGGTCTTGGTGGGTCACAGAGAGTAGTCCTGCCTGGGCTGGTCTGAACCACATGTTGATGATCATTTTTTCTACCATAATTATTATGTGACAACAGAATAACCAAAAAATTGAAAAGGTGGTGCAAGATTGTTGCTAAATACATTTTTCAATCCATTCTTCCCCACTGACAAACCAGGTTGAAGAGCCTTCTATGGTACAAAGTACAAACACAAGACTTAAGGACATCAGGTAAGTTACTATAATGCCTATTTCTGTATAGCAAAGGTAAAAGATGCAGGAAGTGAGCAATTGATGGAGCAAATTCCCTCTCCCAACCCCAAGCACGCTAATGTGAAAAAGCCTGTCTCTTCCTTGAGGGAGGGAGAGAGAAATCAAGTCTTAGCAAGGAAACCCAGTACCAGGCTTATTGTGCCAGAAAACGATGTTGGGAAAAACTCCACGATTTCTGTCCCCAAACCAATATACACAGACTGTGATACAACACTTAAATTGATGAAACTTAATACAATTTAAAAAAATCTGTATTAGGAAAGTGAAACCAGTTTTTCACTTCCTGCCATGAAAACAAATTCAGGCCCTTTCTCATGTAAATAACCAGAGCCTGAGCTGAAGCTGTGAGTCCACATCCTGACAACCAGGGAGAAAGAACACGCTCTCTGTGCAGGTCTCTCTGGAGCAATCGGAGGACAAGGAACTCAAAGAGACAAATAGGTAAAGAAGGGAAATCAGGCACACAGAAACTACAGGGACAGATGTGGACATGAAAATAGAAACAGGTGTCAATGGAGATAGTCATAAGGAACAGTGGGAGACTCAGAAATTAAGACATGCTAAGGACACAAATCTGAATTTGTCATTATCTTTGTTATAAGAAATAGCTACAGAGATGGAATGAAAGTTTTAATTTAAATGGTTAAGGAATAATTTGACGATGCATATTATCAAGAAATCCATAATTAGACCCAAACTTCATTTGAAAAAGTTATTGTGAGATGGTGACTACTGCGACAGGGAAAATAATACAACAGAGCTACAAGCATCTCTAAGCCCGTGCAGAAAGGTGGTTTCTTTCCTGAGGTAGAAAGAATCACCCACGTTAGGAGTAAACTGAGATAGGGTTACCGGGATAACCACCAAATGTTTTCCTAAGGTCAAGAGAATATTAGGACAGATCAGGAAAGAGAAGTTTTATATAGGGTTAGGAAAACTGTTGGTCAAATTTTAAGAGGATGGAAGAAAAAGAAAAGTAACTAATGCTCGGTTGAGTTCAGGCCACATTTATCTATTGATCTGTGAGGATAAATAGTTCAGCTAATCATTTGTTAATCAAAGAATGGAATTTAGAGTATCTCTGTCTGATCTGTGGTAACTCAGACAACAGAAAGGAAACATTATCTTAGTGAAATCCTATGGGGTTCTCTACATTGACCCATTTTTTCTTTTTTTAACTTAAAAATTGTTACTAGAAAAAAAATTGTTACTAGTGCATATTTGCACTACATGCAGTTTACAATCATTTGTGGAGTGGGCCCATGTATATAATATGGTTTGTTCCTTCCTTTTAAAAATCTGGTTCCCTTCTCCTCCCCCTCCCTCCCACCTTCTCTAATTCACCTCACCCAGTTTTCATTCTTGTTGATATTTTTAACCTTAGCTCGTGTTATGACATATAACGTTTGCATTCATTGAGGATAGTAGGTTTCTGTACATGGGATACCTTTATCCTATGTACTCCTGCTTCCCCTTATCCTCATCCCTCAGCCTTGTTTCCTTGGACCACTTCCCTACTGTAAGAGACCATTCCTTTGTCCCCTTCTAGTCATCCTTTATTATTCTTATTTGCTCTTTGCCTCACTAAAATGAAGGTACCATACGGTATTTAAGCTTCTGTGTCTGGTTTATTTGCTCAACATTGTATTTCCCAGGTCCATTCATTTTCCTACAAATGTCTCTAATTTGTCATTCTTTATAGCAGAGCATGGTTTCAGTATATATCAGTATATATCAGTACCTAATTTTCTTTATCCAATCATCCATTGATGTGTACACAGGCTCTTCCAGCATTCAGCTGTTATGAATTGTGCTCATATAAACATTGGTATGCGTGTATGACTGTGGTATGATGTTTTAAGCTCTTTGGGGAAGATACCTACAAGGGGATCATGGGGTGATGTGGAGTTTGTAAATTTAAGTTTTGTGATTTCCATAAAGTTTGTACTAGTTTTCATTCCCACCCAGTCTGAAGGAGGTTTCATTTTTCACGGCAGCCAGTCTACCATTTGCTGTTGTTTGATTTCTTAGTGATCGCCATTCTCTCCAGAGAAAGATGGGATCTTAGTGATGTTTTAATTTGCATTTTCATAAAAGCCAGAGATGTTGAACATTTTCCATGTATTTGTTGACAATTATTTTTCCTCTGGGAAGTGTCTGTTCATTTCTCCTCACCATTTCTGGACTTGATGTTTAATTTTAAGTGTTTTAATTTTTTGATTTCCTTATATATTCTTACTATTAGTCTTCTGTCTGAGGAAGAGCTGGCAAATTTCTCTTTTACTCTGTAGATTGTGTCTTCACTCTACTAATTGATTCTTTTAGAATGCAGAAGCTTTAGTTGCATACAGTCTCACTAGCGTATTGTTGGTGTTATTTCTTATGCAATTTAGGTTCTGTTTAGAAAATCCTTCCATACACCTGTCTTCAAAAGTTTCACATCTTTTATCTTCCATTGTGTATCCTTTGTGTTTTCATGTTTAGAACTTTGATTCGTTTTGATTTTAACTTAGTATATGTGAGAGATAAGGGTCCAGTTTCAATCTTGTGCAAACAGATGTACGGTTTTCCAAGCATCACTTGCTGAATAGGCTGTCTGTCTTCCAGCATATGCTTTCGACCCTTACACCAGATATCAAATATCCAAACGGATCTGGAGACGTTTCTGTATCCTTCATTCTGTTCCAGTGCTCCATGGATTTGTTTTTGTTCCAGGATCATGGAATTTTTATCACTACTGCTTTGTGGTACAGCTTGCAGTCAGGCATTGAAAGGCCTCCTCTCTTGCTCAAAATTGCTTGTTTTACTCTGAGTCTTTTCTGGATGCATATCACTTTCAAGATTGTTTTCTATAGTTTTGTAAAGTATGCAGTTGGTAATTCAACTGGAACTGCATTGAAGCTGTGTAAGAGTTTTGCGAGTATGGCCATTTTCACAATACTGGTTCTGCCTATCCAGGAACAGAGGCCATCTTTCCATTTTCTGATGTCTTCTTCAATTTCCTCCTTCAGAGTACTGTAATTTTTGTGGAGAGACTTTTCACTTATTTGGCTAGGATATTTCCTAGGTATTTCATTTCCCTTAAAGGTACTGCAAATGGAATTATTTTCATGATGTCCTAATCCCATTCATTGCTGGAATACACAAATGTTAATGATTTCTGTGTGTTGCTCTGGAATTTTACATTGCTGACACTGATTGTAAATTCTAAGAGGTTTTGGTGGAGTTTCTCGGTCATGTAACCTGCAGGTAATGATCATTTGAATTCTTCCTTTCCTTTATGTGTCATTTTTGTTTCTTGCTCTAGCCTGATTTTTCTAGGTAGTATTTGAAGTATTATGTTAAAAGAAGTGGTGATAACGGACATCCTTATCTTGTTCTTGATTTTAGGGGGGAAGTAAGCCCTTTTTCAAAGCAGAAGAAGGGCAAGGAAATTTCTAATCATAGCAGATTTCCAGGAATGAAAAGTTTTGAGGGAATACTTAACATTGTTCTTAAAATTCATGTAAGCAGCAGATGTTCTTATTACAAGCACAGAAAAGAAGGTAGCTCCCTTGTCCTGTATGGTTAATGAAAGCATCCACCAATCATTAGAAACTGAGGACAGAGGCCAAGAAAAGAGGGTGTCTTAGTTACTTTTCTCTCGTTGCTGAGACAAAATACCGAACACCCAAAATGAAGGCAGGAAAGGTTTATTTAGCCTGCGGTTAGTGGAGGTTTCAGTCCACATTTGGCTGGTTCTGAAGCAGAGGGCAAACTGTTCAGGGCAGCAGAGCACAGCAAAACCAACCAGCCAAAGGGAGGAATGGCTGCAAACAGCCTCCTTTTCTCCCCTACATTGTAAACAGCCTACCCCCACCCAGGGGGCGTGTAGCTCTCACACAGTCTCCATGCCCTCCTCTTCCACAGGCTCAGGATGTGTACAAAGTGAGCACTCTGGCTTCCTGCTGAATCACTCCGTTAATCCTCCAGATTCCCCAAGTTGACACAATGTATCAACCATAATAGAGGGACTGGGAGGAGATGTTGAAATATCACACAGGAAGTGTCAGGAAACACGCTTGAAGAGGACAGGAAATGGAGCAGTGTGGCTTCTAAGGGAAGAGAGTCATTAGAAAGAGAATGGGGTCAAGCAATCGTGGAGGTAGATCATTACTAGATAATAAGAGATTATTACTAGATTATAAGGGATCTTTGATTTTAGGATTAAGTAATTTTACAGTGTTGCAAATAAATGAAGAATTTTCAAAATATTGTAGAAAAAGAGGTAAATGATTTTCAGGAGGCCATGTAGGGAATCAGCCAAAAGAAGGAAAAAGAAAGCAGAGTCAGGTGTGTCTTGTACTGAGCAGCCGTGCTTGTCATAGCGTACACAGCTACAGAAAGCAACTAGAGAGAGCAGGGTTTCACGAGTAAAACTTCACTTCAAAGTACATCTTTACTGGAGAATTCCCTCATCAAAACTATTCCTTCAAAAAGTTGGCATAATTGCAAGTGCGAAGCAGTTATGATTGACTTTCTAGTCGAATATGCTATTTTACATAGTTCAACAAATCCATGAAGCAGCTCCTAATGGGAAGGAATAATAAGTGTCCAGGAGGCATAGACTGAAAGGCAAACTAAAAGTTCATCGAAACAACAACAACAAAAAAATGCAAGAAGAGCCTAAGACAGCCTGTATTTGTCAGTAACCACAACACACACAGAAGTACAATTATTTACTCATAAGTCTAACGTAGCCTTAATTATTTGCATTTTAATTTCTTATTGATTTCTTAGCATGTGAAACATTCTGGAATTATTTAGCTTATTAATATGTTGTCATGTTCATAATGTGCTTTCTTTATAAAATTGTAAACTGTCTAAGGACAAGAATCTAATGTATCTTATTCATCAATTAGCCCACACCACCTTGAACCTTTCCCAGCACATTGAAAGTGTTCAAAATGTTTTTCGGAATAAATTCTTGAATTTGTAGCATCTTTTTGCTAAATCTCTATTCCATGTTATTCCCATGATCAGATTTGCTGAAAGTCTCATTATAAGGAGGGGTACAAAAAAGAGATATTGAACAAAGAGAGCTCCTTAATATGAGAAGGTAAAAGAGTAACTTGTAGACTTGGTGATTTGAACACGTCAGGCTTGCACAGAATTTATTTTCCAGAGAAACAATAAAGGAAGAAGTGAAACAGATAGTAAGTGGATGAGATGTATTTATCAATGCATTTTATAAATAATTATACAGTGAGATTTATATGCTTCTTTAAACTGTTTCTTTGAAAATTTCATAATAAGGGAACAGTGAAAATGTAAAATCCTACTCCGCATCCAAATCTCAATCAATAGAATTGGATGATCTCAGTTATTTAATCTAATGCAAAGAAAGCAGGATGTTAAGATGCTGCACACAGACATAGAAAACATAGATAGAAGATATAGAAAACAGGACCGAAATTGAACAGAATTTAGAAAGAAGAGTTGAAGGATTCACTGCAGACATTTCTAGGAAAATGGATACACCTTGAGTCCGTAGTCTTAAGTGAAATGAATCAGACATACATGTGTGAGTACTACCTTGTTTCTCTGGTGTAATAACCTGAAAGTTTAAATAAGGACCAAAATGTAGTATAGGTATTGTGAAATAGGAGGAAATTTTTCAAATGGGCAGAGGAGCAAGGGAGAGGGGAGAGGAAAAGGAAAGAAGGGAAAAGTAAAAAAAAAAAAAATGAGAAAAGAAGTAGAAGGCATGGTTATTAGTATTTTGAAGAGGTTAGGGACACCATCCTGTGGGACCAGAGGGAGGAACACAAAGTTAAATGTTAATTATACTTTTGAATACGAAGGTGAATGGAATTGAAAGTGAGAAAATTCTAAATAACTTCACTATTTTTACAATTACAAAGTGAGTTCCTCAAAGTGGAAGGAACATCAGTACTATGTTTGATATAAAGTTTTTAGAAGCCTTATTCCAACTCCATGCTTCTGGGTTGTGCATCCAAACAAGTCCATGAGACCTTTTCTTCTTTATTTCTTCACCTCCTTGTTTTGGATGAGATGAATAAATGTATGTATATTAGACATAAAATTATAAATATGTGATTCTGATTATGGAGCATTAAGGAAAAAGAAAAGTCAAAGATGATTCTCTTTGGAACCAGATACACTTGGAATGTGAAAATAAACAATTTTCATCTTTTGTTTATCTCTTTATATCTCTTTATATGTAGAAGAATACAATGTCCTTTTGCATTTAGCATTTTCTTCACAAGGTAGTATTGTAAAGTTAGTCAAGACAGTTCTATAAGTCTGTGATAGATATATAGTTTTCCATCGTGTAAATATGTCACCATTTATTCACCAACTTTTTTGTGGAAGGACTGAGTTTTCTGCAGGTTGTGATTTGTATGAATAGGGTTTCCATAATCATTCTTATGGAAGTATACTGAGATGTGTATGTCGCTATTTCCATGCAGCCAGAAAGGGAATTGTGGGTTTATTTCTGCCCTTTTCCTTTATGTGTATCTATGATGCTCTATTTTGTTGGGTTATTTGAAGGACATCTAGGTAGCAGTTCTGATTTATTCTTCTGTATTGTTCGTTGAATTAGAAGGTAAAAATTAATCACTCCATTTTGTGTGTCATGACCACCCTCTACTCTTATCCTGTACTGATATGGGAAAGGGAACCAAATCAATGCCATTTTGTGTTCTAGTACAATTTTAAAGTTGAAGTTTCTATTTCCTTGAGTTTCTGGTTTTTGCAAATGTGACCATTTCCCTACCCAGTACCATCCTATGCCTTGTCAAAAGATGATTAGTTGTACCCTAAACTCCCCACAAAATGGCAAGTGTCATAGGTTCCCCTTTATGTTTTCACTCAAATGGGAAAAAATCACCTGCTTTTTGGGACCCAGAACTACATGTGTATAAAAGACCCTACTCTGTTGCCCTTTGGGGTCGGTGTCTGGCTCCTTGCTGGTTGCTGACTGCTGGCTAATGAACTTGTTCATTTCTGCACTCATCCTCTATGTGTGACCAAATGAGGTAAAAGCACCACAACGCTACATTCAAATGTACTTGTCTATCGATTTGGCATATATTTACTCAATGACACTACACACAGATTATCCTCATCCCTGGTGCTTTTCCTATATTGAACCGGCTGAAATTTTAGTTAAAGACTTTATCTAATTTTTAATTTACATACCAACAGTTATTCTACTAATAGTTTTACTTGTTTTCTTTATTAATTTAGATGGCATATAATCCTAGATTACAATTTGCATTCCCCAGGAATAACAAATATTCTTATAGTTTATACATGTAGTTTTGTTCCTAAAAAATCAAGTCAATATTAGTTGGCATTATTGTCTGTGAACACAGCAGAGGGTTAGGGTAAACTGGGGCACAGTTGAGACCACTAAGGCAGGCAAAGTTTATGCAACCCATGAAGATTTTATTACAGACTTGTGTGGTCGGGCCAAGGAGGAAAAGAGCATTGGCCCAGAGCAAGGGTTGAGAGCATGTTATGGAGGGGAGTTTATGTAGGGGAGGGGCTGTGGCTGAGGGGGTGCAAAATTTGGTGTCTTTAAGTAGTGCGTTTAGTGCTTTCTGATAGACAGGATGGTGTTGGGTCCTGGGTGGATACTGGCAGGCAAAGCATGTCTCTTGTGATTTTTCACAGAATCAGCTCTCTGCAGGGTGAGCTGTATAAGGCAGCTGCTGGCTTTCTGTTCATTGCCCTGCTTCTACAGGTGTGAATAACAGATTTGCTTCAGGGATTTTTCTCTCCTAGCAGGGTGACTGTGTAGTTTGGAGACCTGACTTTCCTGTCTGTTGTGTTACAGAAAAAGAAGAGAGGGAAGGTGTATAGTTTCTCAGGACTTCTGCAGACATGACTGGGGCACCGTGTAGGCATCCTAGAAAAGACAGATAGAATAAATGAAGGTGGGAGAGGGGTTGGACTGTTGGTGACATGTCAGGGTGTCAGATCTAGGTGAGGAGATGGAATGCTAGAAGCATCATGATCTTTGTTCTTGCTATACGCCAGCTTGGGTTTCGTCTGGGACAGTGGTGAATGAACCATCAGTAGGAGCTGTCTGGATGTTATGGATTGGGATCTATCCTTGGATGAAATCTGTTAAGAGTCTTAGTATGCAAGGTCCAAAAAATAAGAGCAGAGTGATGGACCAGGGGCCTGAGTATGGGAATAAGCCAGTATGTCCCTATAGTTTGGAAGAATCCTTCTCCTCAACTGATACTGAAGACAAACTTTGCCTGTTCTTTAGGCCTAGAAGGTTAGGCTTGGAGACTCTGGACTGCCTGATGCGTAAAACCTGACCTGTTAAAGTAGAAGCAGTATTCCTCTCTAAGGAAGTTGCTGCTACCTCCTTTTGCTGTGGTGAGTAGATCCAGGGCACCGCTTTCTGGAAGGCCACACTGACCAAGGAATCTACTTCCTTTTTTCAGGCCAGGAAAAAAAGCAGAAATCTTTCTAAACCCCTCTGACATTATTTCTGAGAGATTCTGGTAGACCCTGGTAGAGACAACTACCCTTGAAACTCCTAACTTCACACCTGGGCAGACCCCAAGTTCTACTCATAAAATAATTCACTGTTTTCTCCTATGAGCCCTCACTAGAATTGCCCATAATTTTACCCACAGAGCATTTTAGTCCTTTACTAGCAACTCTTCCAACTTATGTCCATGAACCAATTCCAATGCTCCTCTTCATCCTGAAGTACAATAATAATAAAGATCTAACACTTTGGTGCCAATTTTCTGTATTAGTCTATTTGCTGATAGTCTAACAGTTGGTATAGGACCTCTAACTTCAAAAAGAAAATATGTCTAATTAGTTTACAATGTTGAAAACTGAAAATCTAAGCACCATAAGATGGGTGAATGTAAAAGCAGGTAGCAGGAGCAACATTCACATTTCCAACTAGGAAGCAGAGATAGAGAGAGAAGTCAGGCTTGCTGCTTTTATACCAACAATTTCAGATTATTAATGAGGGAACTAGGAGAAACTAACTAGTCCTTAGTGCACCTTGAGGCAACACCCCTAATAACTATGGACTTCACATCAGACTTTACTCCTTAAAGATTCTACAGCAGCTCCCAATACCACCTTCCTAAATACCAAGTTTCTAAATATATGCACCAAACAACATCCAAGCCACATACCAGTCATAACACACACACTCTCTCTGTTCTCCTCACCTCTCCTCTCTTCTTTTCTCACTTCATTCTTTCCCTTTTTCTCTTCTACCCTTTCTCTATCTTTTTTTCATTCTTTTCCCACTTGAACTTCAATTATGCATATACTTGTGGGAATTTATTATATCCTGCAATTGTCGTATCTTCTCATCCTCAGGTCAGGTAATTTCAAGTGACCTATGTTAAAATTCTCTTATTCCTTCATTAGTTGCTTACTTTTCTTGTAAAGCTCTTAGTGAATCTTTCATTTAGTTTTTACAAATTTAGCTGCAGAATTTCTGTTTTGGACCTTTTCCATAATTATTTCCATCTTTATTGAAACTCTTTTAGGAGGTATCATTAACCCATTTTCCTCTAACTTTTGCCCATGTTCTCTTTTACATTTTTGGATGTATGTAAGATATATAATTTGATGTCTTTGACTATTTAAACACTGAACGTGTTTAGGCCTTACCCTTGGATCCCCAGCCTCGAGAAGCAGATTTCTCTTATTTATATATTACTCGGTCATGGGCATTTTGTTAGAGTAACACAGACTGTAATAGCTTGATAGCAGCATAGTCAGAATTTTAACCATTCACTCCCCTCTATTAGTACAACTGCAGATTTCTTTACTGTTATTCTTAAAGGTTACATTAAGATTTTGAACATGCATCCTTTACTCATTCATTTTAAATGTTAGATCTTGATTTTAGTGACACTGGGAAGGAAGGAATGGACAAGACAAAAATAAATATAAGATGGTGTGCTCATCCATTTTGAATGGCTAACAGGATATGCAAGAGTAGGTAATTTGTAATGAACAGAAAATTTGGACTCACAGAACTGGTAGCTGAGAAGATCAAAACATAGACTCTGGTACCTGACAATGACCTTTTTATTAGATTGTCACTTAGCTAAGAGCAAAGGAGAGAAATGCAAAATGGACTAATTTTACTCTTTCCTCATGGCATTAATCGCACAACAAGGGCATAATCTTCATGAACTAATCATCTCTCAAAGACCCTACATTTTTAGCTTCTTAATTTTTTAAAGGTCATTCCTTTTAAAGCTGTGCATTTGAATTTCAGCATGAGCTCTCGATGAGATAAACATTTAAAGTAAAACATTACATTCCAATATGCTAAAATTTCCTCTTGTATCACATATACAGAATGTACTCATTCTACCCCAGTTATTCCAAAACTCTTAATGTATTCCAGAATCAACTCAAAAGCCCAAGGTGTAGATGCTAATCCAAACAAGAAATGGAAGAAATGTAAGGTACAATTTATCCTGTGGCTAATTCTTCATCTGTGAGATTTTAAAATCAAATGTGTTTACTTACAAAATGCAAGAGTGGGAAGGGTGAACATTTTCCCATTTGAAAGGCAGCAAAGTAAGTCCTACTGGACAGTATTATGTAATCAACACTAAAGCCTGTCTGTAGATTGATCTCTTCCAAATCCATGTCCCATGTCCTCGCCACACCAAAATAGGGTTAGTGCCCGAAGACTTCAAGCAACCCTGCCCCTATGGTTTTGCTGGGGTCAGGCCCATGGCCTATCTACCAGCTGTAGTCTCCCACCTGAAGCTCCCCCTGCTGGCACTGTACAGTGATGTCTTTAATAAGGGGACTCAGAGTGATCTTGCCTATGGATCTATTAAAACTGATGGACTTCCTCTCCATGGACACTCTGTCCCTCCTGTGGCACTTCTTTGCAGCATCCTTAGAAACCTAGGAAGAAGCAGTCATACCTCAAATCTCACACTGTGCATATCTGGAGAATTAGCACCATGTGGAGGGCAACAAGGTTTACGATTTCTACCTTTCACACAGGTGATCAGCACCAAACACAGGGACAACTTGAGACACAGATGGGGCAATCAGGAAGTGTTGCAACAGAACAAGGGATCTGAAGCAGTAGGGAACAGCACATTTTGGAGTTCTCTGAGACCTTTGAATTGTTTTCTGGAAAATTCTGTGCCTTCGATGCCTGCTTTCTGGCTTCAAATGGAAGAGGCAGCCTGAAACTTTTCGGAACTGCATTTGCATTATTTTCCCACTGTCTTAATAACATTTGGTTTCCTTCCCGCTGACTAATGTCTTTATCGAATGCTCTTTTGGCCACATATTTCTTATCTTTCGTACTCTAACTTTTTTATTCATATACTGCACAGCCAGAGCAGTATAGTTCCAAAACATTAAATTCTGCTTCCCTTTTTAACTAGAAATTTTGTCTTTAAATTCTTTCTCTTCTTCATTTTATGATGTTTATGACATTGTGAGAATGTGTGCAGGTCCCTGAGTGCTTTCCGACTTAGAGATTTCTCCTGTTAAATGTACTAGGCTATCACTCTTAAATTTTGCCTCAGGCAAAATATGATTCATTTAAGTTCTTTACATCTTTGTAACAAGGATAGCCTTGGCTTCCAACACCTTATTTATTTCTGAGACTTCACAGAATTCTTTTACTTTCTTTATTTTTAACCAATATTCTTATTATGCCCATATATATCTCTAAATAGTTTATATTTAAATAGTAAGATATCTCTAAATAATCTCTGACTTTCCCTCTAGTGTTCCTTGGGCTTCAACAGGCTTGCTGCTCATGCTCTTTTATGGTACTCTAGGTTCCCACTGAACTTTTTTCCTGTAAATTCTTCCAGCATCAGTCAATTATCCAGTTAAAATTCTGCTTCCATAGTTTTGCTCTTTTGCTATAGTAATACCTTGTGCTTCTGTGTCAGTTTTTGTCACAATTTGTTTGGTGTTGCTATTACAGAATACTGAGAATGGGTAATTTATAGTGACTATACATTTATTGGTATGGAGAATGGGAAGTCCAAGATCAAAGCACAGGCATTCTATGAGAGATTTATTGCTATATCACCACATATAGAAGGCAAATGTCTAAAGCAGCAAAAGGGGGCTAAGATAACACTTTTATAACAGGATTAATCCCAATGATGAGAGCCGTCTTCATTGTTGAAAAACTTCTGAAATATTCCAACCCAAAATGCTGTTTTATGGCAGTTGAATTGCAATGTGAGTTTTATAGGAAAGAATCACTCAACCCACTGCAGATGGAATGCCTAGTATAGTAATCTAATAAAGCCACGTGAAATAAAAAACCAAGAGAAAATTAGTAGAGGAAGATAAATATTAAATGACGTAAGAAAAAAGTTCAAGAGAGGTAAAGGGTGGAAGAGGTGAAGCAAAAATGGTCAACATGAGTTGTATACATGTAGCAACTTCCCATGATTCATTTAATGACAGGTAGAGCAAATACGTACCACTAAAAAGAGTACCAGAGAGAAATGGAACCCGTCAATATAGGATTTGCAGAAACTAACAGAGGAAAGATAATTGAACAGTGGTGACATTTTGTTTTAAACAGCTGTGAAACTCAGGTACATTTTCAAATTGCATTCCATAATTTAATGATTTTCCTGACACTAACTCTAAAAGCAAGTTCAAAAATCAGGATACTAAGCTGTAACTCATGAAGTACCAAAAAAGCAATCCATGTGTGAAGCACACACAATGATGTCTTCTACATATAACACATGCACACACAGAAAAACTTAACAAAAAGGGATGGAAAATCCAATGCAGGAGATACAAAGGTCTGACTAAGACATACTAAGGTCAGAAAACAGTGAAGGTAACAGGGTGACTGTTTTTCACACAGCCACAACACTGCAGACTACAACACCGATGAACCGCTGCTCGGAGAGGAAAGGAAGCAAGATCTCAAGAGACTCTGAACACTGTGCGACTGGACAGTGAGTTTTGGTTGCCCAAATTTCAGGAAGACCTGGGTGCAACCTGTGCACAGGCCTTACAGTACTTGCAAGAGAAAGACGTCCGCGCCCTTTAATGCCAGGTGCAGTTCCCATTGGAAAAGAGCGCCCTGGAGAAGCTGTTTGATCTGTCACCCGCAAATACCCACCCAGTGTTACAGGAGTCACCAGTGTAGATGATAAACAAAAAGGCAGAAGCAAGTAGCAGAGGCGCTTCAGGAGCGATAGGACCTGCTTTTAGGGGGACAGCAGACGGGGAGAGGGAGTGAGCAGAAACAAAGCAGAGCTGAGGGGAGCAATGACAAACCCCGAAGAATACGGAAAACAGCGAAACCTGCGGAGTCATCTCATGCCCATGCAACACACCTTGATCCACAGGCCAAATCTTTCAGATAGTGAACTGATAAGACAAGCATCTGGAGGCCTTGCCCTGCAGGGAATTTATAAATCGAGCCAAAAATGGGACCTAATACAGAGGAAAGACGAGCTACTCAGTGTCCCCAAGGAGTTCTCGCTCTTGGGCCCTCAGCAGGGCTCACGGATGGAAGCAAAAGAGTTTACATCTTCTCAGGCAGAATCCATGTTCACCCAGACTGTAGAGGAACTAGGCTTTGGTGTCATTGCCTCAGCCAGGGGTATAGGATGGGGACTTAGTTTAAAAGGTGGCATAGATCAAAACAAATACTCAAAATCCAAGGAAACCCATCAATCAGACTCTGAATGTTCTTATTTTTGCTCGACCAAGTTCAGCTACATGCCCCTGGCCTACTGCCGCTTTTCCATTGATCAACTCCAGTTCTCCAAGTCTGCTCTGCAGGAACTGAAATACATTGAAGACCTTCTGGATCGTACTGCATCCCCCTTGCTGAAGCAAAGGATTGAAAACTTCTTCCACAGGTTTGGGTCTCACGCTAACCAAGGCCCTCTGCACCTGGGGGGAATCTACTGGCGGAAGGCAGTTTCAGACGGCTTCCAATGGGAGCAGGTAAAAGATGTCAAGCAGCAGGCATCAGAGGCCCTGGATAGTTATATAAGGATCAGCTACGGTGGCTTTGGTGTGAAACTTGCTGCAAATATGACTCTATCAGAATCAGACTCAAAAAAAGCCTCTAAGAGCAAAACTCTTCAAAACCATCAAGTCAATATCAAATTATCTGTGGCCCAGACTGGTGGCCCACCAGAGGCAGATGGCTTTCTCCAGTGGAAAACTGGTCTTGCGGCTAGCAATCAAACCTGGTGTGTCATTGACAGGGGCCTTCAGTTGGTGCCAGTGTGGGACATCATTCTCTCCAGCCACAGAAGTGATTTTACGGATGCTGTAAAGGTGGCCAAATGCTTGAAAGACATGTACACGGCTCTGACTGGGCTCAGAGCCCAGATCCAGCATGGAGAGGAAATACTGAGTGCTGAGGAGGAAGCTAGAGTTTTCCTGGAGGATGTAAAGTCCTGGGAAGTATCTGATCCTGAAGAACAGCTTAAAAAACTGATGAATGTCATGCAAATGTTGTGTCAAAAAAGAACATGCTATGACATTTGGATTAATATTTGCCTCACAAATTGGGATCTGCAGAATTTCTTAGTAAATACTGTCAACTTTACAAAAAATCTTCCACTCGTGAAACTAAATTTATTAAATCTCATTTGCACACACTTCTGCATCCTTACGTGTACAAAGTGCCAAACTTTACTCAGGCTCACTCCATCATGCAGTGGATTTATGACTCAGACTCAAAGCAAAAGGAGGTCAACACCTCTGAATTTTCAGAATTAATTAAGATCTTAAAAGAAAGTCTGGACGGTCTCTTGGAAGTGAAAGTCAAATCTGACTCCCCAGAAATTGTGGAGAATGTTCAAAGAAAAATCACTTATGAAGTTAGCTCAGCTCTCACCAGCTTTTTGAATTACCTCAGAGAGGCAGAGCAGACAGACACACAGCTCTTGTTACTTACTATTGCAGCTGGTGTAGGCTATCACATGGTTAAAAATACCTTTCAATATGTTCTGGATTGTGATGAGTTAAGTTTTTACTGGATAAAATACAAACTTCCCAAAGTAAATATAAAGAACTGAAACACATTTGCATCCACAAGGCTCAGGCATTCTTGGTGCTTACATGTCTAACAGGCTCAGCTGGCGTCACAGATCTTTCTCCAGAAGAAAAGACACAGCACATGGCATTAATCAGAAGACATATGGGCCAATCCCTGTCCAACGAAGTTTCACATGTCTTCAACAAAACAAACAGAGGTCACAATTGGGAAAAACTAGAAGAAGACTTGAGATTGATCATTGATGGCGGTTATGACGACACCAGGTCATCTTTACATGTAGATAATATCAAGGAACAATTACGAAGTCTCCCTAAGGAAAAGAAAGAGACAAATAAACCACATGATAAAGATAACAGTAAACAAGAAGTGACAAAAAATGCAGCCTTCCAAGATCTACTCCAGCAACTAGGTCTAGAACATTACTTCCCAAAAAGGATGGGCAGAGCTAACTTTCATCTGATCTACAAGACTTCTGTCTATAGAACTCAGCCCAGCTCTGAGCAGGAGCTTCCGTTCTGTTTCCTACAAAAGTTACTTGTGCTCGATTATGAGTTGAGATATCTGGTCCTCAAACAAGAAGAAAGAAGAGAACATCAGGTTCACCCAAGTGCCTCTCATGAGGAAAATGAAACTTCTGATCCATATGAAGACCTTTCTCATGATGGCAATAGACCTGTTACCACTAAACCCAGGCCTCGTATTCACCCAATGGACATCCAGATGGCAATTTTTCACTGTGCAGATAATTTTGCCAGACAGTACATTTTGGGAAAGCTTTCTATTTGTCACTTTGCCCTCCCCCTTTTGGTGCCCAATCCTAGTACCTCACAAATTGAATTCTCTCTCTGGTGTCTCAGACAAGTTAGGAGGAGTTGGCAGCACACAAGTAAATCACCAAGAGGAAAGGACAGTTTTCATAACCAGCAGATGTGTTGTGCACCCACCTCCATTGTGTCCTTCATCAGAGTTGGAAATGGCCTCTCTGCTTCCAAATCTGGGATCATGAACTATCTGCTCAGTAAGCGAAAACATGATGTGTTTTTTCACTGCCACTGCAAGGGAAGCGGCAAAGACTGTCTCCTGATGGCGGGTGTGGTGGAAGTCTGCTGGTTCTGTCCTGCGGGGGAAGATGAGGACAGGTTTAACAACTGTGTGGCCTTCACCAATCTTCACGGAGATGCGAAGAAGCACAAACAGCAGCTTGTTTTCCTGCAGTATGTCTCTTCTGTCATGGTGGTCCTCATGTCAGCCTCTGATGACAATGAAGAAAACAGAAAAGTTGTCCAAGCCCTGTGGCAGTCATCCAAGTCACCTTTGATCTGTTTGCTTGACGACAAAGAAAAAAATATGGTCAATAATTCTAGCAGACGTATCAGAATTGGCATCAGGAATAGAAATGAAGCAGATTTAACTGAAGAGATCACTACTGCAATCAGACATCTGCTAGAGCTCTCTGATGCTGCTCTCAGCATGGAGGACTGTTCTCACACTGCTCGGAAGCAAGGATTCCTAATTGATGAAGACCAGACAGAGTGCAAGGAAGCTAAAGAAAAAGCAGAGAGCATAATGGCCCTTCTGGGAGATTCTAACTTCTCATACATGAAGGAAAATTTTCTACCCCTTCAGGGAAAACTGTTGCAACTTTGGTGTAAAAAGGACAAAGAACTCCATCATCTACAAGAGAAGGGGAACAGGAGCATTGAGCAGCACAACACTGAGATTGAAAAAGAAAAACAAACAATAAGGCAACAGCAGTTGCAAAAAGCCTTACATCCCAGTGACCTAATGCGACTTTTTGTACAAATGTTGCAAAAGTGCTCAGAAACTCACATCAAAGTCTACATTTTGCAGTGGTTGAGTATTCTTTTTGACAAACACACCAGAGGACACTTGGAAGAGCTGCATGAGAAACATAGATCTTTGTGGTCAAAGATACAAACAGAAAAGCAAAAGGCACAGAGGAGCAATTCCCTGGACCTATGGCAAAATGAGATAGAAGCCATCTCCACAGAGATCAGTGACTGTACTTTGGGAATTGAGCTGCTTCTCAGAGAAGTGGGGCAGATGTATGAAGCTGTGGAAGAAACTTCCTACAAAGGAGATAGCCCTTTTCTCTCCCTGCCCCAAATTGCTGCAGACCTGATGCTCTCCGGCATGCCCATTGAGCTGATGGATGGGGATGCTTCCTATGTGCCTCTAAAATGGGTGGCAGCTGTGTTTGACAAGCTGTCTGAGAAACTTCCAGGCAAGAGACTGTTTGTTCTTTCTGTCCTGGGCTTTCAGAGTTCAGAGAAGTCCACCCTGCTGAAAGCTCTTTTTGGGCTACAGTTCAGTGTCAGTGCAGGCAGGTGCACCAGGGAGGCCTATATGCAGCTCCTGAAGGTGGAGGAGACCTTCGCAGATGAACTTGGATTTGACTTTATTCTAGTTGTAGAGGCAAAAGGACTCAAGGCCCCAGAACTCAGCAACAAATCCCAGAATAGAGACAATGAGTTGGCAACTTTTGTCATTGGACTTGGAAACTTGACTCTGATCAATATATTTGGAGAGAATCCATCAGAGATGCAGGATATCCTACAAATAGCTGTCCAAGCCTTTCTGAGGATGAAACAAGTGAAAATCTCCCCAAGTTGCCTCTTTGTTCATCAGAATGTGGGGGAAGCTACAGCTAAAGAGCAAACCATGGAGGGACGGAGGCGGCTACTGCAGAAACTAGATGACATGGCAGCAATGGCTGCTGAGCAAGAACAGTGTTCAAATGTATCCTGCTTCAGTGACGTCATCAAGTTTGACGTCAATACTGACGTCCACTACTTTGCTCACCTGTGGGATGGCAATCCCCCAATGGCTCCTCCTAATCCTCGCTATAGTCACAATGTCCAAGAACTGAAAAGCAGAATTCTTTCAATGGCTCAACAGGAATCTAGGGGAAAGATCATGAAGATATCGGATGTGAAATTCCGAGTGGAAGATTTGTGGAGAGCCCTGGTCAGTGAGAACTTCATTTTCAGTTTCAGAAATACCCGCGAAGTCATTGCCATGAGCAAACTGGAAACCATGTATAACCAGTGGTCCTGGAGGCTGAGGAATCAAGTGCTGAGCTTGCAGAATCAGCTGAATAATCAGATTCAGAATGGAAAAATTCATACACTGGGCAGAAGTTCACTTGAAGATCCAATTACAGAAGAATATGAGACCATTAAGGAAGATCTTGAAAAGTATTTTAAGGAAGACCCAGAGAGTGAAATACTCATTCAGTGGAAAGGAAATTTTGAAAATAAGTTACTAATCCTTAAAGACACACTTGTTTCACATGCCTTTAAAGAAGCCAATAAGCATATTGATCTTAATAAGGGTGAAGATAGGATGAGTGAGAAAAAGATGGGTTGTGAAAATGAAATATTGGGGACAAGCCAACAGTTGGTTTTAACCGTGCAAGGTAGAGTTGAGTGAAGAGGATCTACAGAAAAATTTCAATCAACGTTGTTATAAATGTGTCTGTGATATATCCTCAAATCTTCCTCCAGCAACAGAACCAAACATTGAGGTGGATTCTGAGAACATCCTTTTGGAGCATTTCAAAACGGAGAAGAACTTCCTGGACACATTAAAGACAAATTCTGGACAGAAGTTTGAAATCAATTATGATAAACATGTCAAAATGAGAAGAAAGGTTTTATTTTTCAGAGACCAGTTAGAGGCCGATGATAGAGAATTAATTCATATTACTACTAATCCTATTTTTTTAAGATTTCATGAAACTCTTACTAACATTTGAACGCAGTTTCGTGATTACAATGCAAATGATTTTTATGAATTTCTGAGAATAATTGAAGAAGTAGCATCTGCGCAAACAAAAGTAAGATGTGCATTTACACATCAATACAAGATTGAATTATCTATGTGTTTGTTCAGAATAGCATCTAAAAGTTTTGGTGAAATGCATAGGGCATTCAAGAGAGCAAATGATCTTGTCAACTCTGTGGACAGTAAAAAAGGTGATTTCCTTACAAGTTTCAAGTTTTCTTGCCAAGGAGCAACGTATATCAAATTATTTGTAGATTCTATTTGGAAGAAGCTCATTCCCGCTGTATCTACCACCCTATGGGAAAACGTGAGCCTTAAAATTGCTGAGGACATGCAGGCTACTTGCTCTGAATTCAATGGAAACAGGGCTAAGCTGGAAAAACATATTCTCATCTCTCTGGCAGAGGAAGAAAACTTTGAAAATTATTGCCAGTACATTCAAAATCCAAAGTCCTTTTTCAGTGATTACATTGGGAAGCAAATTCAGAGATATTGTACAAAACAAATAGATAAAAATATAAAGAGTTTTTTGAAAGCAAATTCAGACATCATCAGGAACGCCCTCCCCTGCGCTATTCATGAATCCACAGCACAGGCTAAAGATAAGAGCAGCACCACTTCTGAGTGGTTGTATTTGTTCTGTGACCACCTGGGGAACAAGTTGATCTTCCCACGAACAGGCCTAAGAGGCATTGAACACCAGGAGATAAAAGACATGGAGTTTCTCAAGGAAGCCATGAGTGAAGCAATGGATGCTGCAATGACGAAAGCAGAAGAAAAGTTTTCTAGTAGACCTATAACTGAAATGGTTTCCAAAATTGAGAAAATCCTGTCTGAACAATTCGGTGGCTGCTGGAAGCAATGTCCCTTCTGTAAAGCAATCTGTACCAACACCATTCCTGACCATGATGGAGACCACAGTGTTCCATTCCACCGTCCTGAGGCTGTCAGAGGATGCCATTGGTATAGAACAGGCGAGTTCTCTATTGACTTCTATTCTACTGCAGTGGCAAGTGATGATGATTTTATTCTGAATGACACCCTGAGTATCCCATACAAGACTTATCGGCAGGCCGGAGGGGACTATGCCACTTGGAGCATTACCCCAGATTCATCCACACAGCCATATTGGAAATGGTTTGTCTTTCACTTCAAATCAATTTTAGAAGAAAAATACCACTGTAAATTCAAAGATAGAGGTGAAATCCCTGACACATGGGCCAGAATTACAAAGGAAGATGTACTTAATGACTTGAAAAAATAACTTAATTACCACAAGAGTGTAACACTCAACACAGAAGACACCTCTGGTATCTGAACAAAAAATGTCACTGTCTGACACCATACTAAATCACATGCTTCTTACAACTGGAACCTTCAACTGCCCACTTTTAAAATGAAATACTTGAAAGCAAATCAAATCACCTTTTAGAAGTTGAAGATGTCCTATCAGATACTCTTTCGCTGTGTTAGGTTCTTTGGGTTTAAAACCAAATTATTAATACATGTCAACCTGTGATGAAATTAATTTAAATAGCCAGTCTTATACTTAAAAATATTGTCCTAAATGTTTTCTAAAATATATATTGGGCCAGACATGGTGCATAAGCTTCTAATCCCTGCACTTGGAAGGCTGCAGCAGGAAGATTTCTACTAGTTCCAGGTCAGCCTGGACTTCAAAGTGAGTACAAAGCCAGCCTGAACTGCATAATGAAACCATAAAAATTTATATGTGATGTCACAGAAAAAGTCACCTTAACAGGAAATTTAAACTCATTCTAGACTGCCACAAATTTTTTATAGAATAGCTTTATATTGGAGCAAAAATATACATTTTGAATGGGAGTTATATTGACTATGTAAGGGTTTTAAGTGAATTTCTTTCATTATTTCAGTTGTGAGCTAAGTTATTGACCCTTAGTTGTAAAAATATTCCTGGAAATTTTATGATTTCTAAGCATAGTAATACTTATGTGTATTTTATTCTGTGAAAGAATAAATTACAGAATTTTCCAAGATAAAGACTTTATCAACTCAGGAAATATCATTAAGAAAGCATAGGAAATAGAAAAAAATCAAGTCCTTTTTCGTTTAACCATCACTGTCTTCTTCCCAGGTATCTGGGTTTTTTCCTGTTTATGCTACACACACACACACACAGACACACACACAGATTCACAAAATTTAGGAATTCAAAGGCTGGTACTATATATAATTACAAAAAGGATGTGCTTATGGAATAAAATTTATGATGACCAGGGAAAAAGAACAATTTTAATCAAGTCTGTGGACAAAGCCAAAACTTCTTTAAAGAAAAAAAATCAAATATACACAATATAATTTTTAAAAATCTGAAATTTAAGTTATATTTTAATAGGAAATTGGCTTTCTACATATAAAATGTAACTGAGTGCTTGTCTCCCAAGTTAGATACATTTGTGGCTCTTTCACCATTTCGTCATTAAGGTCATGGTCAGAATGAAAATGATGTAAACTCTGAAGCCCACAAAGGACAGGGGAAGGAAAGGACATCACGTTCTGTAAATCCAGGCATAATGCTCAGTTTCAAAGCTGCTGATCTAAAGGAAGCATCATGGAAAGATGAAAACTTCTACATGTTGGATATATATAAAGGCATCCACTGATGTCCACTTACAGGTACCGTGTCTAGCTCTCTGTGGGCAGTGAAAACAGACATCCCAGGGGATGACTGCCAAACGCTGTGACTCCTCAGAGGTGGGATATGCGGATGGTGACACTGTTCCTCTGTCCCCTCAAAGGGCTTCAAGAATAGTCTGTTCCTGATCAAATGACTAATGTATCTAGAAAAATGAGACAAAAATTGCAGATTGTTCGTGTAGACTGTTGTTCTCCTTGTTTTTTTGAAAAAAAAGTCCCAGTAAGAGTTTTGTAAGGATTTGCTAATGTGATATAATCAAAACGGTGATGAGACCGAATCTGTGCAGAGCATGATCCCATCTCTCACGCCAATGCACCCATGAAGAAGTCTTAATATTCAGTTAATATTCAATGAATATTTTAAAAATTTTTTTCAATGAGTTCTCAAAATATCTTAAGTAAAAATTATCATACATTGTATTAGTTTGATTATCCACAGCAAATGAAATCAAAACAAGATCTTTTAAAGTTGTTATTCTTTGTTTTATAATGAAATTTTGTTTTATTTATAAAATAATAAAGCTCTTGGACAAATTCCTTGAGGTGGTAAGAAGTGTGATTATCATTATTATTAAATGAAAATCAGGGGCTATTCCCAGTAGGGGAAATTATATATGCAATATAGGGGAGTTCATATATGCAAAAATAAAAAAAGGTGATTGTGATAGAAGGTGGATGAGTAGGAATGGTGATTTCTGACATAGCTTTACAGAAGCAATTCTGCCTTCAAGGCAAGCTCAGACTTAGAGGGGACACAGTGTCAGGGCAGCACTGGGGAAGGAAAGCTGAGAAGCAGCGGATCAGGGCACGTGGAGTCAGGAGGAGCGAGATCATCAAGGTGAGGAGACACTGCGTCCAGAAACAGATCAAAACTTAGAGGTCAGAGTTATAAGGTTAGCAGGGACAGGGTTCACCTGGTCAGTAGAATGGGTCTCTCATTGTCCCTGATGTGAGGAACAGAGAAATGGACATTTGGAATCACCTTGTTATAGGCAGCTGCGTTAGATAGAAATATTATAGGCAGTAAGACAGGGCCAGGCTCTCCAAGAAGCCAACATGAAAGACAAGATAAGATACGTGTGCACCAGACCTCAAGACAAAAGGACTAAAGAAATGTACCCACATACCTCCCTAGGTGTAAACATCAGGGATTGGTTTTCTAGATAAGTAGCATCCACTCTTTCAAAAATCCAGAAAGAGTTACTAGCACAACGCTTTACAGGAGAAGCCCCCGTTCTGTGTTCAGGCTTCCTTACTACCTGACTCGCATCCCCTTTTGACCCCAGTTCACTCAATTTTACCTGAAAAATTGTACTTGTAATCTTATTGCTTGACCACGGTTTTGTTCTCCTTCATGCCCACCTTGTAATTTCCAATTTATCCCCTATATTGGACCTGCCTCACCTTGGAGTTTTGCTCTATAAAGGCCCTGGGAAGAGCAAGGTCCTGGGCAACCCACTCGGGCCCCCTTCTGTCCCTCTCTTGGACAGAAGCTTTCTTTCCCTCAATAAATATATTCTGATCATAGCCTCCATTGTTCCTAAAATTCATTCTTCAATTTTAGAGAACACCAACTATTCCCAGATACTGTTTAGGTTGGGAGTTTTTATCTTCCTGTATCAACCTTTCCAGGAGAATTTACAGAGATGCTCACCAGTCACGCAGAGTGAGAGAGGAGTCAGAGGCCTGTGGGGTGCGGCTGGGGGAGGGATGGATTCCACGACGCCGAGTCAGATGAATCTGAGTTACTCACTGTTATGTGGATTCTAAAAATTAGAACACACAGAAGTAGAGACTAGGATGGTGCTTACCAGAAGAGGAGGGGATGGCAAGGGAAGGGGAAATGAGGGTCACAGAGGAACTTCAAGTATTTCCACGTGCTGAATCTCATGTCACAGTCTCACCTGTTTCTACCAAGGGCCGTCCCTTTCCTCTTCCCCCCAACTTATGATCTCCCTAATCCTTCAGTTCAACCCACCTGCATATCCAAGGAAAGGAGAGATTTTATCTATAGACTGAGTCCTAATTTCATGCAAAATATTAATTAACTTTATACAACAATAAGTGGAAACAGGTAGTATTATGTCTGGAAGAGCCATGGTAAGGAAACTACAGCATTAATAATACCCCTCACATATGCTGTTGAAACAAGAGGTAATTGCTTGTAAATGAGTGAATTTTAAACTTTAGTCCAATGCTTGATTGTTTATGAACTTCTGGCAATTATTGTCTTATTTTGCTTTAGAACTATGGAAGTGTTTCTTTTCCAGAATCCAACACTTTTCCCTCAGCCTAATGCAAATCCACCTCTGAAAAATCTCTTCTATCTCCCTCTTTCCCAGGACCTGTTACTACCCTACTTTCTTTGTCCCCAATGTTAATACATTTAGACTGTTCTCTGCTGTCCCATGTTACCAAAATAATCGTCTCACCTAGGAAGAAACTATGATGTTTTCAGGCATCTATCTTTAAATCACTCAATTGAAGGAGTGGCCCCTGAGAAATACAGCAAGGTCAAACACATCATAACTAAATGCAACACCTGAGCTGTGCTCCCGTACATTGCTTCAGTATCTGATATCTTGACTGAAGTGAAAAAGCAAGTGAGGTTTACTCATCAGAGTCATATTACTTGCTGAGAATCATTGAAAATGATCAGTATTAGCTATTGTTACCTCATCTCTCCTTAGTCCTATCCTTGTGAAGCTTAATTCTTTTTAGAAACCTACTTAAAAGGTTACATTCAGCCTGAGTAGAGTGAGGGCTTGTCTTCCACGTTGTTGATGTCATAAGACCCTGAATGGAT
Source organism: Dinomys branickii (assembly GCA_004027595.1). Taxonomy (NCBI): domain Eukaryota; kingdom Metazoa; phylum Chordata; class Mammalia; order Rodentia; family Dinomyidae; genus Dinomys; species Dinomys branickii. The sequence goes on from PVLD010014263.1 coordinate 51,395, forward strand.
TCTGGTCTCAGCATCCAGAGCTCATCCCTGCCAACATGCCTTCCTATCTTTGTCTTTAGTTTTCAAGCTGAAACAAAAGATAAAAGCAATGAAAGGGATGTATAAATGTCAGGAGAGAAAAAAGAAGTAGGAGAGCAAATGAGAGGGGGCAAACGAGGCAGTAGGAGGAAGCGGGGAAAGAAGTTCCTCTGATAACAAAATGATATTGAGAAAAGAATAAAATATTTTCCTTGTGACATGAGACTGTATTTCAAGCAAGAAAGAAAATCTTTCACAAGCTCATTGGAAGACACATAAAGCTAATTTTATATGTCTATTTGCTGAGAACTCAAAGTCCTGCTCTGGGAAGTGGGAAGTGGGGTAACAATGCTGATGAAATAAGTTCTGCACATGATGAATTCTGCACTGAGGAGCGAACAGTGAGGCCATTGTCTCTTCTGCCTTCCTTATCTTCCCCGCCCCCTCTCTCCTCCCTAATTCCCCTTCCCATTTTAGCATTTTCTTCCTATTTCACAGTATCTATGTTATATTTCTGTCTTTATTTATATTTTTGGACTCTCAAGCCAGCGTGTCCAAATGTGTCTTATTTATTGCCCTAAAGAATATGGTACCACAGTTTTTTTTATCCAGTCCTCAGTGGATGAACATTTGGGTTGCTTCCACCAATAAGCTATTATAAATTGTGCTGCTATAAATATGGGTGTACATATATCATGGTGATATGATGTTTTCAGATCTTCTGGGAAAATACCCAGAAGGGGAATAGCTGGGTTAAATGGGACCTCTAGACCTAGTTTGCTGACGAATCTCCAAACCAATTTCCACAGTGGTTTCACCAGTCTGCATTCCCACCAGCAATGCAGAAGAGTTCCTATTTATCCACAGCCTCGCCAGTATTTGTTATTGGTTGATTTCTTAAGGCTGGTCAATCTTACTGGGGTAAGATAAAATCTCAATGTTTTAATTTACATTTCTGAAATGGCTAAAGATGTAGAACATTTTCTCATATATTTATTAATCATTTGTGTTTCTTTATCTGAGAAGGGTGTGTTTATTTCAGATGTCCATTTCTGCATTGGGTCTTTGAACTTGAACAGGTTCATGCTTTTTAATTCTTTGTATGTTCTAGATGGAAGACCTTTGTCAAAGGGACCGACAGCTAGGATTTTTTCCCAATTTATGAGTTTTGTTTTTACTCTATTGGCGATTTATTTAGATGTGCAAAAACTTTTCAGTAAGATGAGGTTCCAGGTATTGATTCTTTGAAGTGTTTCCCTTGCAGTTTGATTTTTGTTCATGAACTCTCTGCCTACTTCTATGTCTTCAAGATTTTTACCTACCTTCTCTTCCAATAGATTTAGTGTTTCTGTTTTAATATTGAGATCTGTGATCCATTTTGACTTGAGTTTGATGTGTCATGATAGACTTAGTTCTATTTTTAGTCTTCAGCAAGTGGCAAGCCAATTTCTCCAGCACCATTTATTAAAGAGGCTATCTTTCTTCCTGTGGGCTTGTTTGGCCCCTTTGTCAAAGATTAAGTGGCTGAATGTGTTTGTGACTGTGCCTGCATCTTCCAATCTGTTCCATTGATCCTCAGGTCTGTTTTTTAGCCAGTATCAGGTTG
>PVLD010014264.1:0-53022 GCA_004027595.1 Dinomys branickii
TCCCAGAACAAAGCCATTGCTCTCTGTAAAGACAGGGCCACATTGCCGTGTTTCACTGTCTGCCTCCTCGAGGTCATAATGTAACCAGTTTGGCACAGCAAGCCTATCCCATGCTTTATGCTTTTTAAATTTAGTGTATGAGCTAGAAGGGAAAATTGACTAGTTTTATTTGGGCATTGGAATACTTTTTCTTTTTCAGAGTGAGTAAGGTACAATACACTTACGCCACACTGTGGGTTTGACTTCAGCAGAATGATCTTCTAACTGTGGGAGGTGGTTGGTCACACCAATTCTGCTCAGGCTACATTTGAGGGTTTTGGAAGGGAGCATTCCTTTTCTGAATGAGCGTGATGACCAATCTACGATCTTCCAGCTTCATTATTTTGTAATATGCCTGAATTAGGGTCAGGTAGAGAAATACTCAGGTTTTTCCATTCTGGATTGCCTAGAGCCAAGAGGACGGCCTCTGTTGGAAGCCCACAATTTGGCTGAGACAAATCAAAAGCAAAGCCTGTGTTCCAAAGTGATAAGCAGCTGATCTGAAAAGGGTTACTGATACATTTATTTAGTACTTAACCTGTGCTGGGAGATTTGCCTCAGCAAAGATGGCTTAGTTCTCACCACCCTCCAGCACAAAGGACACTTTTATTCCTCTTATCAGATAATAAAAATGGCTCAGTGATCAGAAGTCAGGACATGGGGGAGTGGGATTTCAACCTGGATGTACTTTATCCCTAAAGTTGTGTTTGTTCTACTGTGTCCTTAGGGCAAAAAAGTGGAGATTTCAGTTTACACTCTCATCAGTGTCTCTCTGAGATTAATGTCCCTTTCCTTAAGGCTTATATCTGAGAGAAAGTTTCAGGGCCTTTCTGAAAAAAGTGATGCATCGGTATGCTGGGGCTCTACTTACATCTCCTCTAGTCCTTATAAATATTATTGGAAAACATCCAAGTTCAAATACATAAACCAGTCATTTCTCCTCTGGACTCAAGCACTGCAACTCGAGTGAATTACAGTATTGCTTTTGATTATAAGTATAGGCTCTGGGACACAGACTTAGGCTCCAGTGAGAGATATAAACATGTGACTGCATATTTCTGAGGCTCAGATTCCTTGTGGATAAAATGGCGATATAAATCACTTTCTTTTTAATTATTTTGATGATTGACTCTGATAATCAACCTATGTTCCTGGCACAGTAGGGCTTATTCATAGAGTATTACAATTTTGCTTTTAGAAGATTTGAGGTGTGTTTTTGGTTCTTCTTTTAACTTACTCTTAAAACTTTGACTAGTCATTGTATTAGTCACTTTCCTGTTGCATAGACAAAACACCAAATGTGTAAAACTTAAAGGAGAAGAGGTTGATTAGGACTTATGGTTTCAGACAGGTCAGTCCATGGTTTATGGGCTCAGAAACCACGTAGTGAGAGGCCATGGCGGAGGAACGTTGCTCACTGCATGGTAGCCAGGAAACAGGAAGATGGGAGGAGCTCAGGAAAACAGCACATCCTTCTAGAGCACGTCCCTAGTGACCCACGCCTCCGGGCCCTGCGTGCAAACAACACATTAGGCTCTGAACTTATCAACTGATCAACCCGCTGTTGGGTGTAATGGTCTCATGATCCAATTCCATTTCAGTAGCTTCACCTCTGAACACATGAAACTTTGGGGTATATTTTAACCGTCATCCTTCACAGTTACTTAGTATTTATCGGACTAATGTAATGCAAAAGCCAGTGCACAAAACAAGGGAAGACCCACTGCTAAAACCACAAACAATAACAACCCCATAACTTATGGAGTTTGAATTAATACCCAGAATTTTTAATATCAAATAATTTTCTTAGGCTCCATGGACTGCTTGAACTGCATTTATTAATACTTAATCTGTTTTCCTATTTTTAATTAATCAAAGACATTTATATCTGAGCATATAACTCTGATAATAAGTATTAAGCCAACAATATGAAGCCTGAAGAGAAACAAAGCAGCGGTGACTCTTCCTGTTAATGAGCCCCTGTTTTCATTAACAATTGAGTTCTTGTCTGGGATAAATATGCAGCTGCGATACATGGTTTTGAATACATAAAATAACTCAAGGATTTCCACTGATGCCTCCTGAGGTTCCTGGAGAGGTGAGAACTTAAAGTTGGTACCACTGAACTGGTCCTTCTCTAAAGTTTCTTTAGCTGTATTAGAGCTTTAAAATCCAGGCTTACTCTTATATTTTAAAGTTGTCTTCCAAGCATTGCTACTTCAAATTTCTATTAAATAGGTTCACCACTGTAGTAACCACACCCTCTGATTTCACACACACACGCACACATGAACCCTTTTGGAAATATATACTTTCAGGACCTGAACGTCATTCTGAATCCTTGTTAATTCAAAAGAGGTCTGAGGACTAAAAACATCATTACCAGCTGCCAGCATGCTATGAATGGTAAATCTCAAATGCCTTTTCAGACCTTCTGAACACGAATCTATCATAATATAAGACCCCCAAATGATTTTTACCGACACCACGGTGGAGAAGCATTGGGCTGCAGTCCCGATGAGAACTTGTTATGGCTTATATCTAGATGTCCCTACAAAACCTCACACACTTGTAGGTGGGGCTCTTTGGAGCTGCCTGGTTCTTAAGCATGTGATACTGGGCTTAAGGGTATGTTTTACTAGCTCACTGATTGGTTTAGTCCACAGATTGGTTTAGTCTACTGACAAATTAGTACTTTGACAATTCTGGGTGTGCATGATAGGAAAGCCCCCCTCCCCCGCCCCTGTTGTGGATGGCACCACCTGAAAGGATTATAGCCTGGATGAGATAAAAGGGAAAGAAAAGCTTGCTTCATTGCTGCTGCGTCTGCTGCTGTCTGCTTTCTGCTATCTTGCCATGGACTGTTGCTCCTCTGTGATGCCCCTCCGCCGTACCACCCTGCCTTGGAGCCAGCTGACTAGGGACTGAAACCTCCACACACTGAGCTAAAACAAACCTCTCCTCCTTTAACTTTGGGTGTCGGGCATTTTGTCTTAGCAACAAAAAAGTGTAACTAAGATGGGACTCAACATGGAGCCATTCTATGGAGAAATTCTAAGTTCTTGATTGATTTTCTTGAACAAGTCATTCAACTTCTATTAGCCTCAGAAGCATAAGAATAAAATCACTTGTTTGTCTTTCCTAGGGGTTCTGTTGTTAGTCTCAGGAGAAGAATCAATGTCTTCACTCGTACGTGGAAGTGGAAAAAGTCGATTTTATAGAAGTGGCAAATAGAATGGTGGTCACTAGAGAATAGCAAATACAGAGGAAGGAGAGTTTGGATATAAAGTACCAAAATACATTTAGACAAGAGGGATAAATACTAGTGTTCTGAAGAATAACAATTTATTATCTAACATATAAAGAACTGGAAGAGTTAAAAGCTTTACAACACAAGGCAATGGTAAATGTTTAAGGAGATGGGGATGTTAATTATCCCAATGTGAATATATTTATCATATTCAAATTATTATTATTATTGATTTTGTATATTTATTAAACTATCACATCATATCTCATAAATGTGTGCTGCTAAAAATAACTTTGGATTAAAAAGTTATCAACAATAAAATGTATCATACACTTGGTAGCTGATCAGTAACTCCAACGTGCCTATCACTTCATAATTATTACTTAACATTCTTTTCTAAGGATCAGCCTGAAAAATGCCATTGAACAATATTTCTTCTCATTAGAAAAACTCTTCAAATTCATCCTTTCCCTGCATCTCCCTGGTGCTTGTGAATCCCCTGAGATTAGAGCTTCATCCAGTTTGGATTGGAGACATCTGCTTATCCACCTGGCCTCATCCAAGTTGCATGAATCCCTTGCAAACCTGGACATACAGACCATGTTCAGCTCTCCTCTGTTTCCTCCCTTATTTCCTGTGTTCTTGTCCACCTCCTCTATGACTTAAGTACAGAGGGGCCTTTCATGCAAGCTTGTCCAGTGAATGGATAGCTGTAATATTCTTGGCAGCCAGCACACTGGATACCTATACACCTGTCTAACAGGGTTGTTAAGAGAATCAAATGAGACTGGGCATGTGATGCCCCTTTGTGAGCTGTAAAACACTGAGTCAAAATGAGAAGGCATTATTAGGCATATGTGGCCTTGGAGAGTCTTACAGATAACAGTCACCTGTTGTTATGAAAATGGTCTTTAAGCCAAAACTGAAACGGTACTGACTTCAGAACCTCTGGAGGCAGGGAATTATTATGTGCTGCCTCTGCTCCCTCTTTGGGCCAAGATTTCATTCACCCTGTGCATCTGCTCCTGGGTGATATGTCAGCCACTAGGCTGCTGTCATTGCTAGTGTGGCCATCTTGTTGAACTGGCCTGCATACTGCATTCTGGAGCCCTGGGTGGCCTTCTGATCGCTTCTTTTTACTTTTTTGGCAAGGCTCCTGGTCCTGTCCAGTGCTGGAAGCATTTGCATGCTGTGTTGCTTCATGAGGGACACTTGCTCAGATAGCTTTGCTAAACAGCAGTAAGACCTACACTGGCATAGAACAGAGTTGAATACACATTTGTCTTTGCACAGGGCAAATCAATGAGTAATTTTCTGGTTTGAATGCTATATTTAGCAGTCTGTCTGCGGAAATGCTTTCAAACATGTCCTTTTCCAAGGTGGTTTTGATAAAGAGACTGCAAAACAAATCTTACATAAGATTCTTGAAATCTACCTTAAACACATCTAGGGACTGGCTTCTCCTTACATCTTAGTGCTGACGTGCAGTCCTCCTAGAAGAGGCCTGTGTTCTGAGCACACATGGTGCAGGGTGGCATTCTTCGGATGCCAGTGACTAGAAATAAGGAAGGCTTTTTACTGTGCCAGATTCAAACCCAACCCCTCTGCTACCACAAGTCAAGAGTAGCTGAGAGACTCAGTAGAGCACACCTTTGGGTGTGCCTGGGTAGGTCACGGAGGTGTGACAGTGAGCACTGTGATCTGTTCCCCTCATCCCTTTCTGGCACTGATCCCTGCCATGTTCTGCTTCCCAGCCTCCAGAGAAAAGCATGTTTCCTCCACCACACCCTTGTGCCGTAACGTTCTGTCCTTGGAATCAGATAGTCATGGACAGAACCTCCAGCAGCCGTGAGCCACATGAAACCTTTCTTCCTTTAGCTTGTGGGTGTCAGGTATTCTGTCCCAGCATCAGGAAAACTGCACGACACATTAGTCTCTTCCTTAAAGCAAAGGTGAGAAGCCCATGTCATGGCTGGTGATGAGTCTACTCAATGACTAATGCTTTGTGTTTCCATAAGCAGAATAGACAAGACTTGAATCCCATTCAGAAGCTGAGGCACTGTAATTTGCGAGCTAAGACACCTCAAGTCTCATGTCTCTGTGTCCAAATTCATCGCAGGCATCACAAAGCTATCTGTTCCTCCAGTTTCATCAGTTTTCAGATAAAGAAGGACCAAAGTAAGGTCAGAGAGGTCAAGTAAACTATTTAAACTATTTAAAAGTCCATGGTAGCAGAACTGAGATGAGATCCTGTGCTAGTAAAGGAGCCTTATCACTCCATAATAGTTCATGGAAAGTTGGAGGGTATTTTAAAATTGTTTTTCACTGATAAAACTATAGTTTGAGATTCATTTTTAGTTGTGGGATCTTGGGAGAGCTAGTTAGTATTCTTGAAAGAATTTTCTCTGAATTATTCTCATCTATAAAACTATGGTGTTTAGAGTGGCTTTTCCAGGTTTCCGTGTGTGTGTGTGTGTGTGTGTGTGTGTGTGTGTGTGTGTGTGTTAACTGAGATCATGTATGTAAGCCCTTAGGACACTAAGGTAACATTGTACAAATGTGGAGAACCCAACACACAGTTTTGCTTCTGACCTACTCTATATTGAACCGGACAAATTCTACGTTGGCATTTTTACCATATTAGCAAGCACCCAGATATTAGGCCTTAAACAAGTTTGACAATAATGACCAAGTCACATAAAAACCGAGATTTCCTTACATTGAATTTATCAACACAGATTTTAACACTGATTTTAGAAAAATAGCTCTTGGAAACCGTTCGGTGCAGTTCTCACAATTAGCTGTAGGTGGCGATGTTGCACCAAGAACCTCCTCCACCGAGCGGAGGCAGGCACCGGAGCATCCAGCGGTGGCCTGCTGCGGTTCAGGTCTGCGAATCCTGTTTTAAGTTCCTCTGGATGGTCATAACGCAGCAGTTTGCCTTCCGTGTCCCCTGCTTGCCCATCATTCTCCCCCACTACAGGCAGGGAAGGAGACCTCTCTCTCCCCTGCCTCCTTTCCCCTTTCTTCACAGTGGTCTGTGACGAATGGCAAGAGCCCGTGAACAATTGAGGAAGAGAAGACATTTCCAGTGCAGCGGCAGAGAGATTAAATGCAACCGGGTGCCACGCTTTTTAGCGAGAGCATCCTTGCAAATTTGTTTTCCCTTCCCTCCCACAGCGGCTCCCCCTGCTCTGGAGACAGGCACAGTGACTTCATTAATCAGGGCGCTTCACAGGGGCTGATGAATTTTAACAGCAAACTGTCACTTACAATCCCGGGCTGGGCTGTCTCACGTATCCCTGAGCGTTAGTTATTTCCTCGTCACCCGTTAATCAAGGCAGCCTCAAAGCCACCCTGGAGTTTATTAGCAGGAAACAGGTTGTCTTTTCCCCCAGAGAAAGTCTTTTCTCTTAGTTCCAATGCAAACAGTATCTTTTCCTTAGTTTTTTGGAGGAGGTGGAGGGACACACCCACGTCACTACTTATCCTTCTATCTTTCTAGGACTTTCATTTGTCAGCCTTTTCCTAAATCTCATTACATTTCCCTGCTGAAAGGGCTGCAGCAGTTTGAATGGAAGGTTGACAGAAAGAAATGGCAGACAAGATATCTTTTCACCTACAGTTCTTCTCAAACCTGCCTGCGTTGTATAAGCATTTAGGGAACGTCTCGGAACCTCCCGTGTTCTCAGGCTGTATCAAAGGCAAATTATCGCAAGATGTCAGGGGCTATTGCCTGGGCACGGACATTTTCAAGTTTCCACATGCAATTTGCAGCCTGGATTGACTTCTACAAGAATCCCTTGCTCTCAGGGAGTCAGCATGGTTATATATAAAACCAGAAACTCATTACAGATAAGTAAATTTTTAAGTAATTGCATGATCCCATTTCATTTAGAAAATGAAAGATTTTGAGGAGCTGCGCTGGCTGAAACAGAGATGTCTCTGCAGCATTTTAGTGATGCATCTCAGATGTTGCCTACCCAGATAGGACAGGTTTTTGCATAATGCAGTTCTTCTGTTCTGTTCTATTCATTCATTCATTTCAGCTAACACATACTGAAGGCTTTTCTCTGATCTAGATTAGATCTCTGCCATCATGGGCCTTAATACTTAACAAATACACAAATTACATTCCATTAGTTATAATAAGTCCAACGAAGGAAGACTACGGAGTGTTGGGAGAGCATTTGATGCAGACACCGAGTCTTGCCTGCAGGTCGGAAAAGTCTGCCCCAGGAAGCGGCATTCACAGGGAAAGCTGAGGGTTGATAGGAATTAGCCTGGTTGGGGGTGGAATGAGGAGGAGAGCAAGAGTGTTACAGGAGGAGGGAAAATCTGCAAAAGGCCAGCAGGAAGTGGCTTATTGTAGGGATTGAAAGGAGCCTTGGCGGGAGAACGCTGAAGCTAGGGGCTAAGAGCTAGGTAAGGACCAGATCTCATGGGGCTCTGAGAGCATTTCTGGGGCAGGTCTGAAAATTAAGGGGAAACTATTGCATTATATATATATATATATATATATATATATATATATATATATATATATTTTAGGAAAAGGAATTAAAATACTTAAACTGGTACATTAGAAAATATTATGTAGGAGAAGGATTTTCAGAACAGCACAGGAAGAGCCTCAAAAAAATCAACTCCTTCATATAAGCAACAGTGGTAACATTGTTAAAAATCATCATTTTCTGGACTCTGGAGATAAACCAAAGTTCTGCAAAAATTTGAGATCGATCTCTTTAAGAAAAAAGGCTAAAGATCAGGGAATACAGTGAGTTTGTGGTGTTTTGATTTGCCTGGTTCCAATGTCCTCCTGCCCAGTGCCCAGTTGTCCTGAAACAACCATACCAATAAAATCCAGAAGCTGCCAGAGTGGGCAGTGTGGGACAGAGTGGGTTTACTGCTTCTCAGAAAATCTTCTCCCCTAGGAGTTGTCACTACCGGCACTACCTGGCAGCTTCTCAGAACAGCCTCTCTCACAGGACACTGGGAGATCTTTGTTTGATCAGACCCGAGGTCCCTCAGGGGTGCGGAAGGGGGAAGACCTTTTCTCGGGGTATGTGATGATAATCTAGGGGAAGCTTTTAACATCATAGCTGCCTAAAGTGGCAATGCCCGTAGAGGTCATCAAGAGCACGGGAAAAGATGTAAGGAAAATCTGGGAAGTGAGATGCTCATTGGGGGTTTGGGAAAGCGCTGACATGTTCCTGGACATTTATAAGCTTTCTTGCATTTGGAGGGCTGTGTGCACATTTTCCAGTAGCTGTGAGGCTTTAAAAAGACCTGAGAAGGCCCTAAACCTTCAGCTCTGGCTGACCTTGAGGGCCAGTGTAATCAAGAAGTAAGAGCTAGACTGTATAAACACTCGGTATTGAATATGCCTCCTTTTACACACTGAACCTCAAGCAAAGAGTAAGATACATGCGAGGCAGTGGTCACACAGAACAAAGAATACAGTATTTTATGAATTTAACCAATACATTCCCTAAGCCATCATTATCAGCAGCAATAAGAAATGATATGGGAGAGAGACGTCTGGTTTTCCAAGTTGCCACAGTATAATATTTACAACGTCCGGTTCTTCACAAAACATGTAAAAGATATGCAAGAAAATAAGACCAGAGATGCCTTGGAAAATACAGGCTGTTTACAGGAAGAGCATTGAGACCAGTCAATAGAAATTGTTCTTGAGAAAGTCCAGATATTAGAGTTGCTAAAATACTTTTGTTGTGGCAAAGGTGCTTATTTAATCGAATTACCTTCAGAGACTGGATGCAGAGACAAGCAAGTTCATGGTGGGCCAGTGGTGGGCACCCAGTACACGAATGAGCACTGACCCTGAAGTTCGGGAGGGGAGAGCAGTCAGAGAGTTCTAGTTCCAGGTCTAGTTCTGGTTCTCTACGGGATGTGGTGCTGATATGAAGTAGTACAACTATAGAAAGAACACAAAGCATGGGCTTGGCTTGTGACAAAGGAAGAAAGTGGTTTGACGTTTTACATGGGGGACAAGCCGTCTTATGACACAGCATGGGGTGCTATTGCGTTAGGTAACTATGACAACATGTACAAGACACAAACTTAAGAAAGAAGAAACTTGAGCTTTAAAATGACATTACAACACAAAATGGCGTTGGTTTAGTTTTCTTCCCCATATCACTAGAAATCAGCTATTATAAACATGTTCAAAGGATCAAAGGAAACAGAGACCAAACAAATGAAGAAAAATTTAAGATACAGCTTTCTAATACAGAGTATCCATGAGATAGACACAATAAAAGAGAACCATATGTAATTTCCGTGGTAAAACATATAACTGAAGGAAGAGATTCATTGGAGGGTTTCAATAGCAAATTCAAATGGTGCAGAGAAAGAACAGCAAACTGTAAGATAGGTTGATTAAGCAACGCTTCTTACAGCGATCAAAGAGAAAAGACGAATAAAAGAAAACAGTATCAGGGAAATGTGGGATTGTACCAAACATACCAAATGGTGCAAAGAGATGAAAGAGATGAAGGACAAAAAGAATTCTAAGAAATATTGGCCAAACTTTTATCAAATTCAGGGAATAATACCTTATACATTTAAAAATGTCAATACTCTCCGAGTTTTACGTGACCCCACAGAACCATCCTGGACCCAGTGTATTCAAATTGTTGAAACAGAAGGACAGAAAGAAATGTCAGAACAGTGAGAGGAAAACATCTCATTGCATAAAAGGGATCTTTAGCTTCACTACTGATTTGCCATCAGACTGAAAGTCTGAAAGCATATAGACCAAGGGAGTAGAATCCAGAAATAAAACCTTACACTTATCATGAATTGATTTATAATGCAGAGCTGAAATGAGTGTTTTTGGACAAATGCTACTGGAAAAATTGGATATTCACATTCAAAAGAATGACACTGAATCTTTACCTGCAACCACATCCAAAACTGAAAATGAGTCATAGAACTAAAATTATAAAAGTTGTAGAAGAAAATATAGCAGTAAATCACGATCTCTGATTAGGTAATGTTTTTTTTTTTTTAAATCCCATCACTAATAGCACAAATGTACCAAAGAACAATTAAAGTTCGTTATAAGAATTTTATAAGAACTATGCAAGTTAAATCCTGTCAAAATTAAGAATGTCCCTCTGAAGGGACACTATCTAAAAAGTAAGAGGACAATGCCGAGCAAGGTAGAAAATATTTGGATCCCACATATGCAAAAGAAGGGCATTGGTCCAGAGCATGTACCATATAAAATACAACTCAACAATAGAAAACAGTTAATTCAGTTACCAGCAGGACAAAGGATTTGAATTACACATTTCTCTAAGAAAAATGGCTAATAAACTCATGAACGTTGTTGATGCCTTTTATCATTAGGAAAATACAAGTCATATCCATACTAAGATATAACTTTACACACACTAGGATGAGAATGTAGGAAAATTGGAGCCCTGAAACATCTTTGATGCGATACAAAAATGTTATAGCTAAATTAGATAAAGCTTTACAATACCTTGAAAAGTTAAGCAGAGTTATATCGCCATGCAACTCCTTTTTAAAAAAGGTATATATCCAAGAGAAATAAAAACATATATATTCACAGAAGCTTGTAAATGAATGTTATAGCACTATGATACATAATTGTCAAAAAGTGAGGAAAAATGAAATATGCCCAGCTAATAAATGGACGAATAAAATGTGGCTTCTCCATGTAAGTGAATATTATTTGACAGTAGAAAGAAGCCTATGCTCTAAAATGTGGAAGAAACTTGAAAATCATATATTAAATTACAGAAGCCAGTCACAAAAGAACTCATACTGGATGGCTTCTTTTAGTCAGGAAGAATCACACCTATAGCTGTAGAAAACAGGTTATTGGCCGCCCGGGGCTGGCTGAGAGCCCGTGGGAAGTGTCTAGTAAAGGGTGAGGGGTTTCTTTTTGATGTTCTAAAATTATAGTGGCTGCACACGTCTGCAACTCTCCTAAAACCCGCAAATTGTGGTAAAATAACGAACACTTGGACTATATTTCAGAGCTGTTATCAGAAATATTACATGACATGTTTTATCGATATGTTTAGAGAGGCACCGGAGTGTCAGCCGAGAGCAATTCAGAGACAGTTGCAGCAGTTCCGGTGAGTACGATGGGCAACATTAGGGGGTGGGAGCTCACGTGGGTGGAATTGGAAAAGCGGATTTAAAAAACATTTTGTTCTCATCTTAGTATTCATAATTCTACCCTTTATTGGTTCTTTATTACTTTTTTTTTCTATTTCTTTGCTAAATTCCTTGCAAATACCAACTCACGATTCTCCCATAGACCATCCGCGGTAAGCGCTGTCCTAATTTACATTTTACTAAAGGAGAGAGCCGTGCACAGAGAGCTGAATCCAGTCCGTACATAGTATCACTGGATAAGAAGTTTCTTAAGATGGTGGGTGGCATCATCTCTCAGTGGAGCAGTTTTAGGAAGTATCAGATGACCCTGACTCCAGTGTGGAGGCTGCCCTCTCCCCACCATGCTCTCAACCTTGGCACCACCACTGGATTCCGCCTGACCAGCAGCGCTTTCGTCACAACCTTACTCCTGTCTGGGTCAGTCGGTGCAACGACACCCAGGGCACCCGATGAACTTCTCGGCCTCACTTCTCTTCAGAAGGTGCCGTATATCCTGTTCTCCTTTCTTCCCTCACTCCTACCCTGCTGCATCTTTTCCACTCTAGAAGCTGCCATCTTCATTAGCAGACACCTCTCTTTCTCCAGTGTTTTCTTTGAGTATGTTCCTCACTGGCTTTCAGTGAATGCAACTTTTTTGCTAATCTGTTTTTTCTGTCTTACTTTTTAGATGATTTCTACCAGCCTTGTACCAACTGTATAAACTTATGTCAGTGATACTCATGATTCTCCAATGTATCTGATATCTCCAAATCTCTTTTCCAAAATCTACATATTCCTCTCTCTGTCTCTCTCCGTCCTCTGTTTCTCTGTGTTTCTGTCTTTTCTTCTCTCTCTCTCATGCTTTGTACATGTTCAAAGCTTTTATTAGTTGTGTCTTGTAACTAGATTCCTGATGTCTTTGATATGCCTTTTATCATCTATTCACATGATAGCCATAGAAATGTTTTAAAAGCATAAGTTAAAACTTCTTATTCTTCTGCTTAAAGTCCAATGTACAAGCCGAAGTTCTGGTAACAATTTTCTGTTCATCTTTTGCCTTTTTGACCACAATACCTGTCACCATTCCTCTTGCTTAATTATTGTTCTCTCTGTAAAATCTCCTGGTACAACCCTGTCCCAGGCCACATATTCTCAGAATACTTTTACTTTAGATATTTGCACAGCTTTCATGCTTGGTTTCTTCAGATCTTTCCTCAAAGAATATCTTTTCAAAGAGGCCTACTTTAACCCTGCTTTACAAAATTAGACTTTTCTGTCCATATGCCGGACTTTCTTGATTTTCTTTACTTTGCTCAATTTTTCCTTTTCTTTATAAGTGCTTGTAATTATTGAATATACTGTGTATTTTACTCACTTACCATGTTTATTCCTTGGTTTTTTAAAAATCTCTAATTGCTAAAAGGTAAACTTCCCCAGGAAGGAATTTTTATTTAATTTGGTTTGATCTCCATTATACACCAAGTAATAACTAGAATTACATGTGTCACAGAGTGGATGCTTAATTAGTATTTACTCAGTGAATACAGAAATAGCTTTATAACCAAGTAGTAGTATTTACTGAAGAACACAATAAAGTACTCTAGATTCCTTTAGGAAAAAGCAACTAAGTGCTGGTCTCAGCTCATTGTAGTAAAAGAAGGAAAATTTTGGACTAGTTTTAAGCACCAAGAAATAGCATCTGATTTACAGATACTCACTAGCATAAAGACTGTATCAAGTCAAATATGATTAACTTTCCAAAGTCTTTGCTTGTTTACATATGTATGATGTACTCAGTTAGGCTGGGTTTCATCTTACACAATTATTTTCACTTCATTTGCATTTTTCTTTTTGTTTTCCTATGGGATATAAAGATTCTCAATTAAAATGTTCATCTCTGCATTTGAGATTCTCTCATGTTATGGCTGGTTTTCTTCTTATCTTTTCATTTTCGTATTGAACTTTCTCTGATAGTCACTGTCCTTCTGGCCTTTCCTTTTACCCTGTGTTTATGAGGTTATTCCAGGCTACAGGGGCTTACATAACATCATTTGTGTACCAAATTCTATCGTAGAGTCTGGGAAACATTCCAAAGGGAAGAAAACCTGTGGCCCATGTTTGTTAGGGCTTTCTTAATTGTAATTAATAGTAATTCAATATATGATGATCATCAAACACAAATAAAAATGAATAATCAATTATGTAGAGTAGTAGTGGGCAGGATCCGCTAGTGTTTTATTTTTGTCTATCTGGAAAGGTTTGGTTCATTTGCTTTCCTTGGAGTTGTGCTTTCTTCACATAATAGAAAACCTAGCTGTTGAGAAATCACAAAATTTATATTTTCTGTTTTCTTCACTGAAAGGAGACTTTCCTGATAGCTTCTTTGGCTCAAATAGTACGTACTTAGAAGAAACGTCTCATCATTTCTGGCTGGGATCTGCTGCCTACCTCTAGGACAAGTGTGGTAAAGTGAGATTGTACAAAACTTGCTATTGCTGTGGAAGCCAAGCAGATGGAAACATGCATTTCCTGTAAAATCAGGTGCTGTATAGATGAATCAGTGTAGCTTCTACCTGAACCCTAGAATCACGGAGTTGGTGTTTTCACAGAGGGATAAATGATAATTGAGAGAATTATGAATTAGTAGCAAAGTTTATAATCAGTCAAACTACTCAAAAGGGCTGCTAGATATTGGAACAACTATGGCCTAATGCCATCAACTTGAAGAGATTTGAAAGGTTAATAATATCCCCATAATCGTGGGAAGTGGTATTTTAGGAAAAGAATGGATCACGGGATAATCTCTTGTGATTTCCATATAATGAGTTTGAGCCCTTCAGAGTTCCTCAAACAGAGAGATGGATTTATTAAATTGTTATTTTTCAAATTTACTTGTATTCTCTTAATTTATTTCACAGTGGAAAACAATAACAACATCTATAATAAACCTGTATTCATTGTAGTTATTGATACAGCATAAAGTTTTCAATAAAAGGTGCATGATCTGTACTTGCCCATTTTCATCTCTCTTGGTCGTGAGTAGGTAAACACATGGAGACACATAAAGATTATTCACAGAAAACATTATATCTTACATCTTACTCTGCAATTTTATTATCTTGTTACTCTATCGTAGACACTCCCAAGTGAATAATTATGATTCCACAGCTTCAAGAAGCTGCATAATATTTCACAGTAAGAAAGAACTCTGATTTATTTAATTATTTACTGATTGATATTGGATGAATTCTTTTTAGTTTTGCAAGTACCTTACTGTTGTGGGAAATTATATATATATATATATATTTATTTTTAAATCACTTTGTAATTTAATTGTCATTGGGGCTTGTCCACTGCCTAGTATCTTGCTGTGTGATCCAGTTATGGTATGTGAAAACATAGCTCCATGTGCCTCTGGTTAAAGTTGAGGCCTCAACCTCCCATGATGCTGTGATGCCCCAGGGCAAGATTGCATCCGTTGAAGGCATCCTGGTTCCTGGAGAACTCAGTAGTTAAAAAAAAATGTTTTCACCTGGGAGGAAAGGACAAACTTTTTAACTTTCCATCTCTCCCCACCTCATCTCCCCACCTCAACATAAGAGCCTCATTAATTTGAGATCACTACTGCCCTCTGAGTCATCTAAAGTGATCCTCACTGACAGAAGATTCTTCTCAGCATAAGATCACAGGTTCTCATTGAGTCATCCAATAATCCCCTCAGCAGCTTCCTCAATGTAAATGCGACTGATAAATACTGACGTTCTGGGTGCCTCAGGGCCCTTTTATGTTCCGTGAGCAGCTGGCCACCCCAGCCCCCCATGGATCCCCGTTTTGTCTCTTGCCCATTGTTTTAACCCTGAGCCTTAACACCTTTCAGGAGATTGGGGTCCACAGTACCAAGTATCTTTCGTGTATACTATAGCTGTGCAACTGATGCATTTATTTCAGTAAGGGTTTTGAAACTTTTTCTGTATCAAATGTTATCACTTTTTAAATTTTAATGAATATGATGAGGTACTTTTCAAAGAGGTTGTAGGAATTCATTTTCATACCAGCTATCTATGAGAATACCCACTTCTCCATCTCCTCAAAGATATGATACTGTGCTCCTTTTTAAGTTTGGTAGTGCAATTTCATTATTTTCTCTCTTTGCCCTGATGACTATTATAGTAAAATATGTTCTTATATATTTATTGCCAATTTTGTGAATTCAAAAATTCAGTTTTTTCTAATATGGCAATTCATTTTTTTTCTCTGATGGATTTGGAAGAGTTCTCTATGCCCTGTTTTCTGGTTTACATCTGGATGTCTGCCCTAAAACCTCTGGAACCAGCAGGTAGGACCAGTGGTAAGTGATTGGGTTATTTGGCTTGTCCAGTGGCTTCATTTTAGGATGTGGAGTCTCTTCAGAAGATGCAGCTCACTAGAGGTGTAGACTGACACAGTTTATCTCTTTCCCTGTGCACCGTTTCTTCACTGTTTCCCATTGGCCATGACATGGCCCAGTCTCAGGTTCATTCTACCATGCCTTTCCACTTTAGAGCTTTCCAGTTGTGGATTCAAACTATGAACCAAAATAAGCTCCGTTTCTTTTAAGTTGGTGGTGTGTGGTACTGTGTCCCAGCAATAAGGACACTGACTAAGACATGAAATAACTATTTCTCTGCTACATATATTGTGAATGTCTCTAGCTTAACATATGTGGATACAATTTAAGTAATTTTGCTATATATATATACACACACACACACACACACACACACACAGTTATTTGGAAAATATAGTATTCCCTTTATGATTTTTAAGTTTTTATGTTTTGAAAAATTTAGCCAAGAGTTCCCATAAGGTTTATCTGAAGCCTTCATTCTGAGAGTACACATAAAATTTGTGATGAGTTAAAATTATAATATCAAATAATTATTTAATAAATAGAAGGGTTTCTTTTAGTACTTTCTATCCTCAAAATGTAGAGGTTGTGAAAATTCAACAATAGTTGTCCTTGGTTGTAAAGCTTTTGGGAATCATTTTTCAAATATAAATGCTTCATCATATTGTCAAATGCAAAAACAATGCAAAATAAAATGACTTGTTTATCTCTGTTGTTGATAAGAAAACTTAATGAATCTGGGAAAGTAGCTAAAATATTTTCTTTAAAATGTGTGTCATGAGATCAAGATGAAACTATCTGTCTGCACTTTGCCATGGACTTCTGACTGGTTACATATACATTTATTTTGCCAGTAAATGCATCTTTAATTTACAGAAAAGAAGTATTAATAGTGGAGAGTACTAATCTTTTATAGACTCTTAAGCATTCTGAAGAGGAGAAGATAACTTATGGACAGGCGATATCAAGAGGGAGAAATAAACTGTGAAACCATGCTTTAGAAACATGACATTGTGCGATAAAGCCATATATTCACAGCATACTATAATAAAAGCATGTTTTTAAAAACTTTTTGTGTCTGGCTTCTTTGACAAGGCACAAAATTGTGAGATAATCGGTAAGTTTTGCTTCCTATGCCAGAATTCTAAATATCTGAACCAGATTTCTAAGAGTTCTTTATCTGCCAATTGTGTGAAGACAGCCCTGTCTCACTGGAATAGTCTGAGGTTTATGGTCAATAAAAGCAGAGTTTTAAATAGCATCTAAGCGCATCAAATATCAGTTGAATAGCAATGACCAATCTCAATCATGTCTGGAGCTTTCCCCAGCTTTCTTCTGAACTGTGAGTTACTGCCCCTGAGACATGTCTTTCTCAGTGTGATCTGTGTACATGACGCTCTCATGCAAACTTTGGAGGCTCTAGTTTTAAAAGTGGCCCATAGAGTTCAGTGTCATGTTGATGCACCATTGTCGAGTAAATGAAAATATGTGAAATAAATTATTGTAGTGGTTTTGTTTGAATACCAGTCTGTTAGGATGTTGAGGTAGTGTTGCCAGGTAAGATTTTTTTTTCCTCCACAAGAGATTATACGTCCCATAGATCTTTACCTATGACTTCCCTCTATGTATAGTCTCTAAGAATCTCTGTTTAGGGGTTTCCATTCTCTTTCCTCTAGGTCACTACAATAGTCTAAATATCCTTCTAGTTTTCTGTCCCTTCTGTCTGCTGTTTATTCCTCTAGTATCCATTCCCATATTACCATCTTAAGCCAGATCGGTCTTTCTGACACGCAAACCTCGTTATGTTTCAAATACATTAAAATTCTTCCACGAGTGCCATTTTATACAGCTTGGGTATTTTCAATGTTATTCTATACTGAAGAGTCTGCCTTCATTTTTTTAAAAATTTTATTTTAAAGACAAAAGAATGGAGACATATGAACCAGAAAAGCCATAAACAATACAGAAAATACAAAGTTATACAGAATATAGTAGGGAATTAGCACTGGATGTTGTATTACATAGTTATCTTCACATTAGTTAACACAAAAATATTAAAGGAAATACCAAATTATAGAGAAGATAGTAGGGAATTTTCACTGGATGCTGTATAATATAAAGTTATCTTCACTTCTGTTAATACAAAAACAACTGAGGAAATAGCGAATTACAGAGAACACAGAAGGGAATTAGTTCTGGATGCTGTTCTACATTCCCTTCTTCCACATTCCTCCAACTCTTGTGTATGTCCCACATAGTGCTTTGATTCCATCCTCTTTAAAATCCTTTCTCCATTCTTTCCCCGCTGCTCTATGCATGTCTTTTTCTTTTCCCACATGGAAAGGTTCTCTCTACAAGAAATCCTAAGTTATCCATTCTTTTGTGTGAGATTCAAATCACATAAGTTCCTGACTCTGTGTGAGAATCCTTACCCTGACTCCTACACTAACCACACCACACACACACACACACACACACACACTCCTCAATCCTCCTTTGCTTAGTCTCTCCAGCCATTTTAGGATCAGTTTGGGGCACCATCCTTCTTCTCCCCTACTAAGTTTTTGTGATGTAGTTCACAAATATTTTCATCCTTTCTGGGGTGTGGGTATGTGGTATCTTCAGTCATAACATCAGAACCACATGTTGCGTGAGGGTCCACCTTATTTTTCAGTAGGGCCATAAAATATACAAGGGCTTTCTATCTAGTGCTTATATTTGCATTCAGTCAGCAAATATTTATAGTTGACCTACTATACGTCTTGTACTTTCTAGTCATTTGAGAAATGGTAGAGAACATATACGCTAGCACAGTAAAACAAACAATAAGTAAAAAAGTAATAAATGAGTGAATAAGATGATCACTGTCTTAAGGGAAAAATCCTGTATGATAGAGTATCATCACTGCAGGAAAAATTAGATTGGCTTGTTAGAAAAGAATCCTTTGAGAAGCTGACATGTGACTTGAACACTGTAAGCAAAAAGCCCTCAGCCATGCAAATATGTAGGATAAAGTAAATGCAAAGGACAAAAAAAACTGGTAAGTTCCAGTGGGACAAAAGGGACTTTTCATGTTTCAGAAATATTATAAAGGCCATTAGTGCTGACCATAGAATAAAGGGGACAACCATAAGAAGCAAGATTTGGATTGGTAGCCAGGTGCTCAATCATAGTAACTGTGAGATCATGTCCTGAGATATAATTTTATGCCAAGCACTGTGGAAAGCCAATGAAGGAGTTATGCATAATTTAATTTATTTGTAAATATGTTACCTTTGCTATTAGAAGGGAAGTGAGCTGCAGATACACAATGAATGCACAGAGAACAAGGAGTGGGCTAAAAAAAGAAATTCAAGCAAAAGATAAGGGCAAGGTGGTTAACACTGGTAGTGTTAGGGAAGAGAAAGGGACCGTTTTTAAGATGTAAAATTTCAATAACATATTTTTAAATTTCAGTTTACCAGGACATGCTTACAGAATGCTCACATCCCTTGTAGGATGTTGGTATACGTACAGAACACACCTAGGGATAGATTTTCAGTGTGTGTAGCAAGGACAATAAAGAGGATTTACTGTTTTATTGACTAAAGGTGGCACGCATCCTTTCTCTGGGCACATGAACGTCATACGGGTCCTAAACCCTCGTCTGTGATTTACGCTTGATGTGCCATATAAACAAGGCTGCTCTGCTAAGAACACTTCCTTGCCTGACCTTATCATGTTGGGCTCACAGAGAGTCCTGTAAATACTTTTATCAGAGCCCTTACTTGAACATATTGTAATCGTCTGTTTCCGTCGATAGTAAGTTAAGCCAAAGACGAACATGGTGCCTGACACAGCTCTGGCATTTAATAAATCTCTGTCAGGTGAATAAATGAGAGTTTGCCTTGTGAGATGCTACAATTGCGGAGTTTAAATAAGACTGAGCCTTGCGACAGTCCTGGCGGTTCTTAAGGACTGCCAGGGGTCAGGGACCCACCAGGAGGACTTCTTTTAATTACTCCAGGAACTCTCAGGAAGGACGATCCGAACATTTTAAATGGTAATGATCTGGAAAATGGAAAGGGACTTACAAATTGGAAAATGAAAATAGTAACCTCATATGCTACAAATTAGCTTAAAAGGCAGCTAACTGGAGAGAGGAAAGCAAGAAAGTCTCTGCAGAGCAGATTAAATTCACCTGAGTGCAGGTCCCATCTTATTACTTAATACATTAATCATGTGAGTTAGTTTTTCATTTCCAAAAATTACACATTATGCCTGACAGATGGCCCTTTATTTCAAGGTGTAGCTCATTGTATAAAAACCCTATAAGGAAAAATTCACAGAGATGTGAATACTATGTTAGTGGAAAGCAATGAAAAGTTGGAATTGTGATTCAGTTATTCCCTTGACCTTGCTTTGTGGAATGAGTCTCTGAGTTTCAATTCTAGTTTGAAAAATAACATTAGATAAGTACTGCTCAACATTCTTTTTAATCCTAATACTCCATACATTTTATAACCTTCATCGTGATAGGATTTGTTTTATTATTTCAGTGGTAGTCTGATCAGGAGTAGAGAGCCATAATTCCATCAATGTTCACTGTAATTCCACCTAAAATACACAAAATGTTGGTGTAAAGATAGCAAGTATAGGGAGGTGATAATTGGAATGTTAACAAGGATTTGGTGTGGGTCAACTGAGCAATCAGTGCACTTGGTATGAACAAATGTCCTTAAACTTAAGGCTGATGAATGTACAGTCTGTGAAGTTCTTCCATCTCGTCACTTAAATGTACTACACACTGACTACTGTGCTAAGCTGGAGCACGTTTCCTTTCAGGAAGGAACACACAGAGGGTAACAAATGTCATCATGAAGCTACATAACTCGAACAAAGCATAACCAATAGTTGAATCCAGGTCTCAGGTCCATACACTGGAATTCTTTCTCTAATTCCAGAAAATCTCTATAATAAGATTGTACATGTAACTCAGTATAAAATCTCTGAGCAGTCCAGAGATGTAGACCTTCACAGTTACCACTGTCAAATGACAAGAACCAAAATAATCTGAGACAGTTTCTTAGACATAGAAATTGATTGATTGGTAAATTGACATTCCACACAAGCCCTCATTCCAAAGATCACTGCTAAGGACTGACTGCCTTTTCATGTGTTGTGAAATATATGTGCCCAATTCTTTCAAGGAATTATATAAAACACTAAGTACATTGTCTGGGTGGGGACAGTAAAAATCCTAAGGTAAGTCATGAACCCCCACTTTTTCCTGAGATGATTTTGATGAAACCATTTTAAACATGCATTTGCCTTTGGATCCTGTCTGCTTACCTCTGCATTTCCAAGAGCAGACATATTTGAACCTAATTTAGCAATACGTAAAAGTGATGGCCATGGCATAAGGATCCATAATATTTTATATTTAGAGAATGTATCATTCCCCCCAGGAAAAATTTATAGGTATGTATGATAATGAAATATAATGATGTCTCTAGTCTAATGTTTTTATATCTTCTTGCTTTATGGCTAATGATCTACCATATTTTATACAGAGCCCACAAACTCTATCTGTTAACTACACAGTTGTTGGTATTAGATCCAATTTCTCTCCTTGGCTATATATTATTAAAATTAATGGGAATGTTTTGTTAAATTCATTAATTAAGTTCTGAAACATTCACTGTCATATTATCCAGACCAAGTGGCTCCTAAATTATGTGCAATTTTGTCTTGGGATAACCAAGCTTTTCATTACAAGCGCATGCATTTTTCTTTGAAGGTTTATTATTCCAAAGTATCTGTACCTTTATTGCTTTCCTATTGAAATTGTACTTCAGAGAACCAGATAGTTTAGATTCTAGGTTTTTTGCATCGGTATTCCTTGCATGTTGTGTTTGAGGTCCTTGATCAGATCTTTTAGTTCTATTACATCTTTGAGCTACTTTCCAAACTGCTGGTCTTTAGTTCTTAATGGCATCAGGTTATAGACTTCCCTATGACTTAACCTCTCTCCTCATGTCTGGCAGTATCCCTGAACATAAAGAATACATAGGATTTGTTAAGAAAATTCTCTATGCCCTGAGATTTAGATAGGAAGATACTAACAGAGTAGATTTACCTGCTCCCAGAGTATTAAAATCTAATGGAAAGTATGGGTCACAGTGTGAAATTTAAGAAGCATATTTTATCTTGTGGAATTTGGAAAAATTCAAAGATAGCTAGATTCAAATTATGGAGTAACTTAACAGTTCTCAATTTGAAAAAAAAAGTCTTCTTTGTGACTCTTTTTCTTTCTGAAAAGGTTGCAAGGGAGCAAAATGAAATACATGTGTGAAAATGTCACCTGTCATAGTCCTTAGGAAGCACTTTTGACGTTTGCTTCTGCACATACGTCATCTAACACATGGTCTAGCTGGCCTCTTCTGTGAAGCTTTTCCTCATCCTTCACCTCCTTGTTGGACTGGGACATTCCTGTCCTTGCTTCTTCCTGCTCACACCCTGCATAGAAACAGAAAGAAGCTTATGCTTTCTGTAGTTTCCTAAGGACTTATTGAGGTGCCTAACCTTGGCCACACAGATTCTGGCAAAATTAACTCACTAAACATTGAGCTAGTGACTTGAGTGGGAAAATTGTTCAGAGTCTAACAGTGGTTAGTTGATAGAAGTAGTTCCACCTTATCAAATTCTTCCGACAGCATCATTACAGTAGGATGCATTAATCTAAAAATAAATGACCACTATGACCAGTTTCCAGTACAGGGAAGTTCAATGTCTTCCAATAGCTTGAATTTAAAAATGTGATTTATAGTTCACACAAAGGGTCTGTATAGTAAGAAGTATCTCTGATTCCTTGGCATGTCACATATGTCTTATTTTCTCTTTGTAGCAGGAGATAATAACATATATGTGGTGACCTCAAGAAATTCAAATAAAACAAAGATGAATATTTTCTATACAGATGGGTATTTCAGTGATACTTTTGTTATTTGGGACATGAGACTCTATAGGCGGAAGGAATACTAGTGCGTATAGTACACATTGTGGTGAGCTCACTGGACACAGTAAATCGGCAAATGAGGGCGTTACCTGGAAAGTGTGAAAAGCCCATTTTTAAAGAAGGTATATGGGAAATACATGCAGAAAGAATCTAAGTATAATTATGTATTTCCCAAGATATGTGTGAATAATGGACATAAGTGAAAGAAAATGAAGCTTTTGCATTTTGATGACACAAATATAACATATGGTTTCTATGATTGATTTCGTTCTTTCCCCTGCCTGAAGGAACCACGTATCTCTTCCCAGTGCCTTTGCCCTTTCTCATGCCTACCCCAGTGCTTGCCTTTTTCTCACGGGAGTCCCTTACCCAATCCTTACTCTTATTTTGAAGAGAATAAAAAAAAAAAACCAATAATAAATGGGACCAAAGATGCTTTTGCAAACAGATTATTGAGCTGATGAGTTTTATCTCATTGCACATCCACACATAACTAGCAAAGAACAGCAGCAGCAACAAAGGGTTCCCAACTAGTTTTCCTCCCAAGAACTAGGAAAGAAATCAAAGAGGTACTTTCCAAGGTTAACAGTGGATTGATAAAAACCCTAGAGATGCATTCTGAGCAGACTGGCAACCGGTTTGGAATGGGTGATTGGCTTTAAAAAGTTCAAACTGGAGAGAGAAAGGGAGACTTTTCTGTGCATATTTTTGTAGCGCCCAAATGTAAGCTGGATGAGGATCGTGAAAAAAATTGTGCAGCAGATGAAGAGATTAACAGTACGTACCTGCTTGGGGGTCTCCTTTCTTCTCCACCATTGGATATAGGTGCAAACGTAAATTCATGTTCTGTGTTCTAGTGCTAATCTGCAATTGCATTCACAGGTGCAGCCCATGCCCATGCATGTTCTTGAGGAATTAGCTGCTAGTGCCTGTGTGTACAACTATATTCATACATGTATGCACTGCTATATACAAACTGTGTGGAAACTCGTGCTTTTTAGTTAGTGAGAGATTCTTATCCTCTATTAGATTATTAAAGGTCTGATGCCTATGCGAAGTTCGAAGCCATTGCTTTTCTTTGTGTTTTGGTCATTTCATAAAACATATGAAAATTCAAATGAATGGTATTAGCATTATACATGATAAAAACTTGAGTAAAATCTATAATACTTTAATCAGTCAGATAATGTAGTACATGCTCATAATAAAATATCTCAAAATTGGTTGATTATTGGTTACCCATGTGTAACTACCAGGTCTAAACACTGTTGCTTCAGTAACCTACGCAGAATGAAAGAAACGCAGGCTTTCAGGGTTGGCTTTCAGAGTTCATTTAGAAAAGTGATAGCCTAGTTTGTGAAACATGCACACACATACACACACACACACACACACACACACACACACACACACAAACTAAAATCTTTTTCTCAAAATATCATACAAAAACCCCAATACCTAAAACACACCAACAAGAAACATCTTTAGGGTTGGTTGGGACATTGTAATTCTCCTCAATAGAACAGATCTCATGTCCACCGCTATTGTATTTCCTTTATCATCAGTCATTTTATGACATCATTTGCTGTGATTAATTTGATAGATGCCATTTAGCTTCTCCTGTGAGAGAGAGAGAGAGAGAGAGAGAGAGAGAGAGAGTTAGAAATCAGAGGTCTTCATCGACAGATGGTGTTGCAGGCACATAGTTCAGCAATGGAATTGTGGCTCTGTCTTTCATCGGCTTTGAGATCTCAGGAAAATCCTCCAAACACTTTCTGCCTCACTTTCCTTATCTGGGAATTGTGATTAAAATGAAAGTAATTATGATGACTATGATAATACCCATGACCACGAGGACAATAATAATTGTGATAATCATAACAGATACCCACAGGGTTGCTGTGATATTTAAATGAAAGAGTTTTCCAGGAAAGGTCATTTTCTTAATGACCTTAATTCATTCCTGATAACCTTCTCTCTAACTGAAAAGCTATTAAACGTAAATATAGTTCTATTAGTTTTAATGGGCAAATTATGATGCCTTTTATTCTAATCTAAGGAAACCAATTTTCAAAGACAGAAGAAGTATATCAATTGTATAATGAAAACAAGTTATATAAGTAATACACAAGTCTTTGAAAGTAACTTGATATGGATGTACGTAAAATTTAGCATAACGAAGGTTGAGTTAGTGAAGGCATAAGTGAAAAGTAATTGAAATGAATATACCAAGAATCTTTCTTTAGAGTTATTGTTTAAGCCGTTTTCTTCTAACAAGTTTTCAACATTTTGTGCTTTATACTTGTCCTCAGACCACACTAAATAAATTTGTAGCACACATACACACACACACACACACACACACACACACACACACTCCTTTCATAGGAAAATGAAAGCTACAACAATAATAGTATTTTTCTTTCAGCCTCCTCTTCACTTCCCTCCTATAAGAGGTATAGAGCCACCCAAAGTTTGACTGCCTTTAGAATCAGTTGTTTATTGCATTATCTGTTGTGATTAACTGAGCCCTTTGTCAATTACATTGAGGTATGGGCTATGGAACTTCTGATGAGAGAGTTAGAAACTAGAGAGGATTTGTTTACCTCTTAACCTAATCATGCTCATGCTAATCTAGTAGCTTTGAAACTTTTGAAATTAGCACTCTTGGAGAGCAAAACTAAGTGTATTAGGTGCTGTTACTCTGTCATCTTTTGGCATCTCTATGTTTTTTTTTTTTTTTTTTTTGGCAGGTGGTTTGGTACCAAGAATAGAATTCAGGGCTTCACACTGCCAGGCTGGTGTTGTGCCACTAAGGTACATCCCTGGCTCTGGCTGTTCAGATAAAAAGCAACTCAGTTCAATTAATTCTTTATGATACTGTCTAACTGGAAACTTCAGAGTCATGCAAATTGTAAATATGTCTTTGCTTGAAGGCATCATGTTGGAATATTACAACCTATAGTATATTTATTGAATGCGTTTTGGAAGAAAAAAAACTTGTTTTTAGTTTTCATACTAAAAATAAGACTCATTTTCTGAAAATCAGTGTCACTTTTCAAGATGGAGCTTATTCTTTAACAGAATAATCGTTACATGTGCTTACCTCTGTACTTAGCAGAGTTTCAGCTACCAGAGTAGTAACAATCAAGTTGTCTTCACTTTTTAGTACTTTTCCCTTTTTGATTTTCTTCCCACATTCCTATCTCCAGCTACAACATTTAACTTCACAGAATACCTGAAAAAGGACCTAAGATTTCTACCAATTACTGTTCTTCAAAATTATGCAAAACAGTGTCTTTCCTTCACTGCTGTGAACGTTCAAGCTGACTTCCAAGTTGCATCTAAGCTACATAATTTTCCTGATAAAACTGAACTATTTCATAGACATGCCACGCTATTTCCCCTCATCTCTGTGAAGTTTAGTCATGAATATACCCAGTGAAGCAAAATGAGCTGTCTCCGTTTACAAAAGCTGGATCCCAACACTGTCGCTGCCTATCCTGTGTTCTTTTCTTTCTTCCTGTATGCTTTTCTCAGAGCAAGCACACTGAAGAGTGACAGCTGAAGTTCAAAGAAATAACTGTTACCCCAATGGTATTTCTTGCCCTGAAAAATAAGTTAAACTTCTTAGAAGTGTCTGTCTTTCATGAGAAACTCAGAATTTGTTGTTCATAATGTATTCTTATCCTGGATTGTCACAGATCTGTGTAAACAAATAAGGACCTTGCATGTTATTTAATTAATTAAATTTGCTGATACATTTTAGATATACACAATGATCAAATTCATCATTTGATCACTCTTTTCTGTACATGATATAACTTGATTCCCTTTTTCCCCATCCCCTACCCTCCTTTGACTTCCCCTTCTCGTTCTTATTTGCAAAACTTTTGTTTCTATTTTTCCATCTTCTATCATTTTTTCTTTTCTGTTCCTTCCTTTTCCCCTCCCCCTCCCTAGTTTCCCTCTCCATCTGAACATTTCATCCTATTTCACAATATCTGTTACACATTTTGGTCCTTATTTACACTTGCAATTTCTTACACCAGAGAAACAATGCAGTATTTACACATATGTGTTCGATTTATTTCACTTAAGAGTGTGGTCTCAAGGTGCACGCATTTAGCTAGAAATGTCTCAAGGTTACTTTTCTTTATGGTAGAGTAGTATTCCACTGTATAAAAAACCACATCTTCTTCAGGCATTCATAAGTTGATAGGCATTTGGTATATTTCCAAGAGTTAGCTATTATGAACTGTAAACTGTGCTGCTATAAACATGGGTATGCCTGTATTGCTATGATATGATGCTTTTACTTCTTTCACAAGAAGGGGAATAAATGGGTCAAATGGAACTTCCAGTCCTAGTTTTAAAGACATCTCCACTCTGATGTTCACAGTGATTGCGCCAGTCTACACTCCCACCAAGAGTGGAGAAGAGTTCCTTTTTCCTCATAGCACCAAGAGTGTTTATTAAGTGTATTTCTTGATGATAGCCATCCTTTCTGGGTTGAGATGAAATCTCAGCATTATTTTAATTTGTATGTGGCAAGTGACCAATGATGATGAACATTTTTAAATGTATTTATTTGCCATTTTTACTTTTTCTTCTGAGAATTGTCTATTTCAGATGCCCATTTTTGGATCAAGTTTTTAAATTTGATTCTTTTTTTAAGTTCTTTATATCTTTGAGATAGTAATTCTTTGTCTGAGGACAGCTGGCAAAATGTTTTCTAGTACCGTGGGTTGTTTCTTCACTCTGTTGGTGGCTTCTCTTTCTGTACAAAAGCTTTTTAATAATATCCCAGTTGTTGCTTTTTTTGTGATACTTCCAGAGAAATCTGGGTTTTGTTCTTAAAGTGTTTGCCTATATCAATGTCAAGAGTTCTACTTATTTTATCCCCCTGAAGATAGTTTTTCCATTTTAATATTTAGACCTTTGATGATGTCAATCTTGTTTTAGTGCATCATGAGAGTCTAGTTATAATCTTCAGCATATAGAAAGCCAATTTTTCCAGCACCATTTATTAAAGAGGCTATCTCTCTTCCAGTGAAGGTATTTGACACCTTTGTCAAAGATCAATTGGTGTCTGGAGTTGTTTCTGCATCTTCCAATTTGTTACACTGATCCTCCACTCTTTTTTTTCCAGTACCATGCTGTTTTTATCACGGTAGCTGTGTAGTATAATTTCAAGTCAGGAATTGTGATGCCTCCTGCTTTGCCTTTGTTAGTCAGAATTGCTTTTCCTGTTCTGGGACTCTTCTGGTTCCAAATTAATTTTTGGATCATTTACTATAGTTCTTTGATATCTTATGGTGGACTTTTGATTAGAACTGCATTATATCTGTATAACAATTTTGGAAGCATGGCCATTTTTACTATTTTGGTTCTCCCTTCCCAAGAACAAGGGATATCTTTCCATTTTCTGGTATCCTCTTCAGTCTCTTTCTTTAGAGTCCATATTTTT
This sequence comes from Dinomys branickii, assembly GCA_004027595.1. Lineage (NCBI taxonomy): Eukaryota > Metazoa > Chordata > Mammalia > Rodentia > Dinomyidae > Dinomys > Dinomys branickii. The sequence continues at coordinate 28,301 of PVLD010014264.1, forward strand.
CAATATAGAGGTCTTTCCATTTCCTTCATTAGATTGATTTCTAGGTATTTCATTTTTGGATGCCACTGTAAAAGGCACTGATTCCCTAATTTCTCTCTCAGTTGGTCTGTGTTGAGAAGTCCGCTGTAATTCTGATGAACTTTCTGTTATAGGTGATTTGTTTCCTTTCTCTAAAAGCTATTAATATTCTGTCATTGTGTTGAACTTTTGGAATCTTGACTACTGTGCCTTGCTGTAGAATTTGTTTTGATCATGGCTAATTGGGGTTCTATATGCCTCACTAACTGTATGCTTAACTATTTTTCTCTGCCAGGGAAGTGTTCTGCCATGACATCTGTGTTTTATTTTTATATCATTTGTGCTATCTCCTGCTTTTTCATTGACTCCAATCAATCTTATGTTGCTCTTCTTTGCATCATCTGGCAGCTGCTGGATTGATTTCTTGTGATCACTTGCTATTTTTAAGAACTCTTTCTTTTCATGGTCACTAATCACAATCCTGTCTGCTGTATCTGAGATTCTGACCTCACATTGGCCCATTCTGCTGAGTTTCCTTTGAGTGGAATTTTTAATCTCCTGGATAATTGTTTGAATCTGTTTTATGGATTTCATTTCTTTCTTCTCCCAAGCTCTTCTATATCTTTTCATCTGTATCTGCTCTAGAATCATTAAGCATGTCTTTCATTATGGTCACCATCTCTGTAGTTATTTAAGAAATTATTTCTGATTTGATTTTTTTCTAGAACCTCTTTCATTGGCTTTATTTCTGCTGTTACCACTTCAGAGTGCCTATGTTGGTGGCTTTCAGATTTTTTTCATCTTACTATCCCCTAAGTTTGCCTTTGGTGAGCAGGATGTCTGGAATTACATCTAGTTTAAGTATGTTCCCATTTTGTATTTTTTAAAAATTATTTTCTGAGTTGATGCTCATAAGTTGCCTATGGTGAGTTGCTTTATTGCTTGTATTTAGAACCCTTAGAAGATGACTGATTCTCAAAGGTGTCTTCCATGTCTGGCTGGCCTTTGGGTTTTGAGGCTGTTGCAAGGCCTTACCTGAATTTTCAGTTTATTGGGGAAGAGAAGTTACTGCTTACTTGGCCCAGCGTCTTGTTCTTTAGCACTGGCATATAGTAATTTTATGACCCTTAGGTAGTCTTAGACTTGGTATACCAGGAAGAACAACTGGTTAGAACAATTATATCACTTTGGTTAAAGTGGTACAATTGGCAATAACTAGAATCATGCACAGCCTACAAAATGATCAACTGAGATAACTATTAATTTTTCACATTTAAACATATTAATTAGATTCATGGTTATATAACAATCTCAAATAAAGCAGAAAATTATATATGTAGTAAATAAGCCTTCAATATAGCAGTTTTATACTTGGGGAAGAAATTCAAAACAGGATAGTAGAAAAAATAGCAAAATAGAAAAAGAGGAAGAAATTAGAATCAAGGCTGTGATAAGAGGAGGATCATGCAAACTTTGGGAAACAGGTGCAGAAGATCAGAGGGAAAGAAAGAAGAAATACAAAGAACAGAACAGAAAAACAAAGAAACTAGAAACCATGTTTATACTCTTATAAAAACAAGAACAAACAATGAAGAAAAACTAAAACAAACAAAAAGTGCAAAACGGGAAAAAGAAAAAAAGAAAAGAAAAAATGTTCACTTCAAGGTATATCTCTGCTGTCACTGGTAGACAATATGGGCAGACAGAGTTCAGATTCATGTTAATTAATCCCAGCAAACCAGCAGTAGCTTTACAGAAGTGTAGTACATGATCCCAGGGATCCTGAACATTTATTTCCACTGAAGTTCAGTCTGGCTTCTGGCCTGAGCCTGGAACCATACTCACTCAACCCGTACTCACTCAACCTGCAGCAGTTTATGAACCTCTTGTGGGCTTGACCGCTAGATAAAGCCAGCAGTTACTCTGAGTGTGGATCTCAGTTGTCCCCTCTCCATGATAACTCCCTCTTCTGTGGAACATCTGAACTTGAATAACTCACCAGCCACTGGATCCACTGCTCCGTTCCACTTGTGTATTTCTCTGCAGAGGTCTCTGGGGTTACCAGTAGTCACTGTGCATCTGCAATTTCAAGCTGCCCTTCCCACACTGTGAGTCTGGGCCTGGGGAAGAAGTGCCTCCTGCCACCTCCTTCATCTTTGTTGAAGTTTCACCCTTTGCTCTACTTTTGGATTTCGATTCTCCCTTCAGATCCTTCTTGCATCCCCAGGGGACCCACTTGCCTCCTTCTCTTTCTCATGTCACTATATTCCAGTGTCTGGACACCAAATCTCAGAGATTCTCTTTGTCTGCGGCCCACCACTCCACCGTCTTCTCAGAGTCTCTGAACCAATCTTTAAATGGAAGCTCATTGCTGCTCTTGTATTGGAGGTGGTAACTGGGGCAGTCCTGAAGGGCTAGGGAATTGCACTTCCCAACTGTTGAAGGAGTCATGAGAGTGTGTTTTGCACACTCCAAATTCAAAGAGCAAAAATGATCATGGGCCCCAGGTGTGCATTAGAAAATCCTTCAGTGTGTTTGAACCAACCATGTGCTTTCCACAGGCTGCTCCAGGTCTAGGACTTAGCACAGCATGGATATTAAAGCAGCCTTGGTCCAGGAAGAACTGTGATAGCAAATTTTGGCTTGATTGTCTTACAAGATCTTCCTTGGGCTGTGGGGAAATGTACTCACTCCCCTCTTTCTCCTTTGCCACAGCCCACTGTGATAGCTGCCCTACATTTATTTGTGTCAAATATGAAATATGTATGGACTTAGGAAGAAGACTATTCAAAAAGACTAGTGTGATAAAGGGAGGGGAATTGCTGACAGAGGAACAATGCATTGAACATGTCAATTGCAGGGCCAAGTCAGAAATGAATTGTCTTTACAATGAGGAGTAAGAGGGCCATAAAGGAGCAAGTATAGAGAAGTGGTATAATGAAAAGGTATGGTTAGACAGTTTATCACAGTTGTTTTCTTACAAGATCAAGTTATTCTTGGGGTGGTCATTATAATAAATCCGTACTGCCTTCAAATGTGAAACAATAAGCCAATGACCAGTGACCTGGATGAAATAGTATAGTCTGATACAAGTTTAAATCAAGTTAGAGATATTTTATACAATTGCACAGTGGTGGCAAACAGTTCAGCTAATAATTTATTAGACAAATAATGGAATTTGTAGTCTGTATCTGATTTTGTCAGAGAAAAATAATAGGTTCATCCATTATTCTTGTCTAAGACAATAGGAAATGGTCTTTCTTTGCACTATCCATTTGCTACAAAAGGAAAGAAAGACAATGTTTCTTGACCATCATTGCTTGCTAGAAGCACAAGGTAAACTTCGTCACTAGTCTAGCTTCCCATTTTATATCATAGGATTTTACACTAATAAAACTTTTTGGGCATTTACTCCTTTCTTGATCTCTGTTGCTTGGAGAACCTACCTAGATTATGACACATGATTTTTTCCATGCCTTCCACATTAGGATAGCTCTTTGTATCAGTGTTTCTTGAATTAGGTTTTGAATAGAAATGATATGTACAGGTGACTGGCTACAACATGATATAAAAAGTTGTGGTAGATCTTAGTTGGAACCAGGAGTTAAAATTCCAGGTGACTTCATAGTGGAAAGTCTTCAAACTATACACTGAGTAACACTGTTGAAGTGAGTGCATGTGTTATAATTATATTACTACATAAAGTGATCAAACCTTATATTACTTTTCCGATTCCATGGATATGAACACCCTGTGACTCTAGAACATGTACAACTGAAGTATAGACATGCTGGTCTCTGAAAACCTGGTTTTGAATTCAACCATATCCTTTCTCACCATGAAATCTTAGAAAATCAAAACTGTGCAAAATCGCTACTTTAAATAATTTCTATGAGGTTAAATTAGATTACACTTGAAAATCACTTACCTTCCAATAATAGTGAGGTCTAACTAAAAATTAGCTCACCGTATCACTTACAACTGTTACTAAGCACGGTTTCTGCTAGTTAGCAATTATTGTGCAACATCAACCAGTCAGGCATTGTGCCCAAGAACTGGCATGAATTGGCTGATATACAACTTATTCATTGTGCTGTAGGCCAAAGTCATAATCTTGGAATTAAGAGGATTTACAACAAAAATATTGTCTCTTACATGTTCCTAATGATGCATGTTTGTGCGGATTATGCTTATGTATGTATATATGAATCTCTTCCAAGAGCCATGAGATTCAAAGGCTAGAAAGTAGCTCCAATTTATTGTCCTATTAATTGATCATCATATTCAAGTCCAGCCAATATTCTCTCATTTCAAAATTAAAAAAAAAATACTACATTTTACTAAGATTGTAGAAACTTAGAGAAGTGTTTGAAAGGACTATATCTTTCATTCACCCTCCATGTGTCTACACTCTTTAATTCTCAAATATTGTTTGTGTGAGCCTGCACCTGTGTGCATGTGTGTGCATCTGTATGTGTGTGCATGTTTGTGTTCTCTTTGGAACTCATGTTCCTTTATCTGCTTTAATATTATTCATAGTTATTTCCGAAGGACTAATATTAATTGATACTACTTAAGCAATATAATGCTCATTCATTTCTTGTTTCTTGGTTGCAGATATATAGGACATGGGAGAGCTGAGAATAATAGAGAGATTTTTAAAAAATTTAATAGTGCTTTAGCATACCTCAAATCACAGCAACAGATAAAACTTGGGAATATAGCAATATAACTGTTTTTTTGTAAGAATGTGATTGAAAATATAAGCTGTGATTCAGCATATACATTGGAAACTCCAGGGGAGAAATCTTATTCAATAAAGCTCAGGAAAGCTAGTAAGAGAGGGGCAAAAAGGTCAAGACTACTGTTTCCTCTAAAGAATGGGCATGATTTTAACTTCAAATTTTATAAATATCTGTGTTTCATTTTTTTCTATTAGCTTAAATATACTATCTTTTTCTTAGAAATATACATTTTCCTTCGATGTGTTGTCCTTCAGGGTATTTTCCTTCAGGCTAACTTCACTTATTGTTGGCATGTGGTATGATATGTTTCTTCCATGGAAATCACTGGGTACAGCTCTGTTAATACTATGATTATAACACAGTGTGGTTTGATGGACATTGAGTTTGCTTTACTCTCAGTCATTTGGGAAGTTTTGTCTTTGAAAAATTTCTCAAGCTATTTCAATCACAACGTGAACTGCACAGATTTTTCTTGTGTCTTGAGAATATTTCAGTATAGTCAATGGAGAAACATCTATTCTACGTTCCAGAAACTTATATGACGATTAGCTCACAATGGTAAGGAAGTCAGTGGCTATATGCCAAAGGTAATTAATTTGTCAAATAAAAATACTTCCTTGTGTGTGAGTTAGGTAGATGAGCTATATTCTGATTCAAGAAATTCTAACTGCTCAGAGTAAGATTCACATCCCAGTTGGAAGATGAAATCATAGCATTTAAGGGAGATCATAAAATTTAAAACCCATACTTATCACAGATCTGGGGAAACATCAGATTAAGAACCAGAGACAGTAAACCTACCCAAAGGTTCCACCACAAAAAAGTATTAAGAAAGTAATAATCACAACTTATTAACAAATGGAGTCATAGTACTTAGCAATTAGCATCAATTGTGGAGTGACATACAAGTAAGTGTTCTGAAGTCCTTAAAACTTTCACCATTGCCGTAAAGCTGTCTGTAATAATTAAACAGTAAGTGCAATGCCAAGACAAATAACAGTAAATATGAATACATGAACAAAAGAACTTATGCATTGTGCATTTGCTTACACACATATTAAGCTGGATCTGCCTTAAAAGTACAAAGAAATTAAATGAATAATGATGATTTTTAAAAAATGACTTTATTAAACCAAAAATGTTAAGGCTTTTATTTCTGTTAGTAGAAGTTCTCAGTTACAAATGATTATATTCATCATGAGGAGCTGATAAGTGTATATAACACATCCTAATGTTTTTTCATTCCTCTCTCTTTCCTCTCCCTCCCACACTCTGTTGTTTGCCTTTTGAAAAATTTATTTCTCATTTTTCCTACTAACAAAATCTACCTCTGACAAAATTGTAAATGTTAAATACTACCTAAGAGTATGTTGTCATACCCAAATAGAGCCACTTGAAAAGCCACTTTTTTTTCACAAAAAAAAGTGCATTAAAATTTAAGCAGAGAGATTTTCCTTTCTGTCTTGATTTCCTCTGACAGTTTAGAGCTTCCCAGACATGAAAGACAGCTAGTTTAGCCATTAAAAAAAGCTCATTATTTAAAACTATGTAGTGGAAGATCAAAATACATTTAAAAATTCTTGTTTTCCATTGGTTACTTCTGAGTTTCTTATCTCCTGTGGGAGTATCTATCTAAATGAAAGAGTTCAGGATAGGACTTTATAATTTAAGTAATCTCTTTCCAAATGGTCAAGCCAGTTTCAGAATGTCCACAAGTCATTTGACATCCCTGTACCTTTTAACATAAATTTGAAGAGAATAGATTCGATTGTGCTTGGAAAGATGTTTCCTTTGATGTGCTTACTCATGAAAAAATAAAGAGAAAATTTTCATGGATTCGGGAATGTAGCACATAACTTTACTCCCTGTGAAACTCCTGAAGAACAGAGTGAATGACATTGTTACTCCTAAGAATGGTCTTCCATTTGGATGGTCTTTCTTGAAATTTGTGACTCTTTTAAGGGGTTCCATTTTTATTAATCTATTATTTGTCTCTTTGGGGTCATTTTGACACACTTTTATGTATATTTAAAGTTCATAAAAAATAAAGTAGCTGATGGTTGATTCCTCTGCTACAATCTTACCTGGTAATGACTTTTGAAATCTTGTCATTTGAGGAATAAATTGACTGTCAGCTACCAGTTAATCTTAAATTACATTCCACCTAGAACCTCACTTGACATAGTACTTCCACCATCACAGAGACACTTTTTCTTGAGCAACTCTCCATGGGACTTTTACTTTAAATCATTGTCTTTTAAAATTTTAACCTCTCAGAAGAATTCGAGTATCCATGAACCTCCCTGTAATAATGTTAAGTAACAGCTCTCCAGGAATCTTGTGTTCACTATAGCCTTAATCCTATAAAAAGGGTAGTGGATAATTTCTCCACCCAGGAGTCCCTCCTTCACTGGTAGCATCTTCCCTGAAATATGAATTCATTTCAGGGATATGTCTCCCTACAACCCGGAGCAATTGTATTTTTCTATCTTCGTCTCTGCTGATATTCTTACCTTTCATGAGAAGGCCCTCGTAATTATATGCACCAAAGTATTTAAATTTCATTAGAAAAATGGGTAATGTTCTGTACAGAAGATGACCTGATTTAGGAAGGTCTCATGTGAGATCCTTGCTCATTATGGGAGTGGACATCAGCACCATAACTCTCAGTGTTCATTACATTTTACTCTCATTATAACGGAAGTTGTGAGAAGATGCTTTCTACTTAATTTCCTGAATTTTACAAATAGCAAAGGGATTTGGAAAATAGCACGATTCTGTCTCAGTTACTTCCCCATCATCGAGACATAATACCTCACACTCACAATTTAAAGAGGAAAGGTTTACCTTGGCTCACTATTTGTAGAAGTTACGGTCCATAGTTAGCCAGCTCTGAGACAGGGCAGCATGGCAGAGGGCCTGTCAGAGGTGCAGGAGCCAGGCATAGCAGCAAGAAGCAGAGCATGGTCATGAGAGGGAGACACAACATCTTTTCAGGCCTTGTACCCAGTGACCCTCCTCCTCCCACCAGCCTTCACCTCCCAACGTTGCATTTAGCTATAAACACATCAGTGGACTAATCCACTGATAAGTGCCACACCCCTATGATCCAAGCACCTTTCCAAAGGCCTACCTCTGAGGCTTTGGCAGGGGAAAACCTAGCTATGCACCATAGCACACACTGAATTCAATGAAATGATGAAATATCTGAAAGGTCCAAGTAAAGGAGCAACAGCGCCAACAGCCTAAGTCAGAAACTAAACCACATCTATTTTCTCTTAGATCTTAATGCGAATTTTATCTAGGAACAGTATTTCTGCCCCTGCATGGGGGTTTTGACCATCTTCATTCCCTTGCCCCTCCTTCTCCATCTTCTGTAACTTTCAAGAGCTGGAATTCAAAGGAAGTGAGGCCAACAACTCTATTCCTTCCTTACTACCTGTGAAACTGGACCTTTCAAATTTCCCGGACTTTCCTGGAAATTTGATGATGTCCCCCTCTGTCTGCTTCAAAGTGTTGCCTCTTCAAATTGCTTCTCTTCCTTCCACCAATGCAGTTTTCTATTTTATAGGAGACTGGCTTTTTTGAATTCAAATTATCATCTTTTCCAAAAAGAAAAAAATCTCAGAATTATGTGAAGCATTATACCTACATTCTTTGTGGCACCTGAGGAAGAAACTTGGAAAGAAAATCAAGTACACCCAAGAATTTCAACTTTTCCACTTTTATCAGTTCATGTTATGTAAAAGGAAATAAATGCCACTTTGATTATGCTCTCAAATGATGCTAAATTGGGAATATTGCAAATTACAGAAACAAGAGCAACACTCTGGGGACTGAGGAGGCTCTGCTCTGTGGGTGGGCAAAACTTAGAGAACAAAAATCACTGCAGGAAAAGTTGTAAGTAACTTAAACTGTCCTGAGCTGGCAGGCATGTGAATAAATGTGATTTCTGCAAATACGTGTTCTGTTCCACTCTTTAAGTTTGTTTGCGCATAATTTCATGGGAGAAAAGCAAAGCCGATTGGATCATCATAATCTAAGGAACCAATTTCTTCCTCTGTGCAGTGATTTAGCTTTGGGAAAAGCCTGTACTGATAATTTCTGTTTCCTTATCTATAAAAGGAAGGGACTGCAAACAATTTATAAAGGCTCTGAGGTCTTTCAAAGTAGATGAATAAATACTTAAGTCCTGATTTTTATGGCAATTAGAAGATAGAACCTATAGCCACTTGACGATATGTATACAATTAGCTGAATTATTTCTGCTAACAGTCATATTCTTCTAGGAAATACACCCCATGACTTTTCTGAAACATCACATTTTTCAAGAGAATTGGATTTGTACTGGTTGAAGCCACACTAATGACCTCAGTCAACTGAGCCAATATATTTTGGGAACATGACACCCATGGGTTGAGGCTCATTCTTGAAGATTATGTAGAAGTAATTGGTACCAAAGCCAGTACCCACAAGTTGACCTAAGGTTGATGTATGCAATTTTAGGAATGTTGTGGGGCCCCGGGAAAGTGACAATGTTATAAACATGGGGAAGGATGTTCCAAGAGGCTCATTACCTCAAATCAGTGGAAGCCAAGTGCTTAGAAATAAGCAGTGTTTCTGGGACAGCACGTTTATTGTTGGACTGATTCACCCACCCCAGGAGGGCTCGACTCGTGAGATGGTGGTTATTTTCATCTTCTGAGTCATCATGTGATAAACTTGGGTTAGTCCAGCAATTAAAAGACTAGAGTTCTATTGGTTTGGTGTCCCATAGTTATAAAACATTGCATCAATAGTCACTCCTATCCGTGCCCCTTAATCCTGACATACCAACCTCACGGGATCAAGAAATGCCTAGTAGATGACCAGAGCGCACTCCTGAGTGTGTCTGAGCAGAGCATGGGGATTCTTCCTTGGATTCTCTGTTCCCTTGCTCTTTCTTCCCAGCACTGTCTCCCCCTTCTGCTTCCGACTGTCATGATTGGAAACTTGACTCCACCACATCCTTCTGCTGTGAGACTCCTGCCCTGGAGCCGGTTGACTACGGACGGAGTCCCCTCCTCACCATCAGCTAAATTAAACCTTTCTGTCTTGCACTTATGGGTGCCAAGTAGTATTTCATACTTTAGTTTCCTCACCAGGAAAAAAAAACAAAGGAAATGACGTATTCTACAGTAGGAACAATTTCCGGGAGACCATAGTTATAGGGTGCAAACTTTGAATCCACATATGAATTAAAGTTGTGTCACTACACAGAGGGAGAATCGCAATGACTCTAACCAGCATAGAGAACTCAGGGGTAGGAATGAGTTTCAAATTTAAGAGTTGCCTATTTGGTGAAATGAAGAACAACTCATTAGGAAAAAGTGCTTCTGGGTTTTTTGTATGAGTCATTTATTACCACGTATTAGCAGTATAATTTACTTGAACCACTATATTTAACTGCTATATATGTATGAACTTTCTAGTATTACTTTTGTTATACTCTTGGGATTTCAAATAGGAGACACCAGATAATCAGGTGTTGTATCCGAGAGCTGGGAATTAGGCTGCCAGAATATAGATGTAAAGTAGAAGGTGGATGAAACAAAAAAACCATTAGAGTAGGTGTTTAGAAGTGACAGGTGACTTTCAGTTGTACAGATTTCCTCACCATCGTTTAGAATCTCAGTTGAATTTAAAGTTCAGTTATCTTTACCACTCACATGTAATATTATACATGATGGCATTATTGTTCTTGAGTTCTTGGGCTTTCTAAAAGTAATTAACAGTTTACAGGTAATTTGCAGAAATTAGTGGATCATTCCAATATACGCACCCTCCCCCCTCCGCGCCATTTCCCTATTACTAACATGTCAGATTATACAATGTTAATCAGGTAGCGAACGTAAGATCTTGTGAAAGTGAGCCGTGAGGATCTGGGAAAAAACAGATCTCTTTTTTAAGATTACTGGTAGAAATCAGATGGACAGGGGACGTGGGAGCCAAATAGAATACTAAGGCAAACTGGTTTTCTTTCTTTTTTCTTGTTGGTAGTTTTGTTTTTTATTTTTTCTCTCACTTTTTTATCCTGGTTTTGGGTTATGAGATCCATAAATCTGTTTAAAATCTCTAGAGAGAAGGCTATGATATGGGACAGGCAAAGATAAAAATGAAGGTGAGAAAATTGGAATAAATTCGGACAGATGAGCGGAGCTGTTAGTTTGTTATAGAGGAAGAATTTTTCTCTGAAACGAACAGAAAGACTTGGAACACTGCCTCTGAGTTTTGAGGAAAAGAGCAAAAACTGAGTGAAAGTTTGAAGTTGTATGGCTGGGAAGAGGAGAATTAGTGGTATTTAGCTTTGCTGGCCTTGATTTTTATGTGTAGCACAGTTGGGGCTGCCAGGCTGCAAAAGGTGTAAATGGCTACAAAAGAAGCATTTGCTTAGGACACGCACCACCTGAAAGGACAATCCTAGGTGATGTGGCTGGTGGGAGTCTCTAGTATTCCAGAAAACAGGAGCCTCCGGCTGATCCCTGAAGACAGAAGGGGACTTTTCTGCCAATGGGTTTATGGGTCTCCTAGAAAGAAATAACTTGGACTTTGGCTTCTGTCTTTCCAAGTGTTCTGGAGTAAAGCCTACTTAAAGGAAATACTTTCTTCTATGGTAAATAATGGAAAGTGACTACTGCTACTTCTTAGGGGCTGGAAGGTGCTTGGCTGTGGCATTTACAGCTGGTAAAGAACTTCCGGACTGAAGACTTTGCAGGTCTCAACTCTGCTGGTTTAGTACGTGACATTTTGAGTCTCCTAGAGACTGAAAACATGAAAAAAGTGAAAGACAAAGGTGGGTGGTTTTCTGTTTCTTTGTTTTTGAGGTTCACTGTTCTCTCAAAGTGAAAGCTACATGTTAGCTCTGATTAGCATGAGTCTGCATCTCAGAAATTTTTGCATGTTTTACTTTTGGCACATTGTGTCATCTGTGTAGCCCACTCGGCAGCTGCTTCAGTCTTCAAAAGCACGTCCAGTCTATTTTCTTACCAGGCCTGACTTCTGGTTTTCTGGTCTGTGACTGTTTCTGTCTCTTTTTAATCTCACTTCTCTGTTTTCCTTTCTCACTCCTCAGAGCTTTGCTATAGAATCCCCTTCTGTACACAACCAATAGGGTAATGAAGAAACGTGTCTGTGTTTTCCCATCTATGATAAAGTGTAATGAGGCTATGATGGTGGCAGTGATGGTGGTGATCAATAAATTTTATTGGCTGTGTACTGTGAGGCACACCCTCATTTGTGTCCCACAGTAGCAGCTTGTGTAAATTTCATGAAGTAAAGCTAACTGTTATCACTTTATATATTAGGAAACCTTGATCTAAGGCAGTTAGCTGACTTGCCTAAGGTCACACTTTCTTGTATGCAAGTGATGACCAGCATCTCAAATTGGCCCATGCAAAAGGGATTGAACTGGCTTACAATCCTGAAACGTTCATTAGTGGCTCTGTCTGCAGTCCAGAATGAATTTAGAGGCTGGGTGCAATCAGAATTAACTTGCTGTCTTGGTCTGATTCTGTCTGTGTTGGCTTCACTTTAATGTAGATTTCCCTAGTATATTAGCAGTGATAGCCAGTTAGCTGTAAGAATTTATTGCACATTCAGCATGCACTCACAAGGAAAGAGGGGTTGTTTCATTTGTGCAGCTTTCAGACAGGTCTGAGAAGAGCTCCTGATTGGTCAGACTTTGGTCATGTGCTCATCCATTAGCCAATCACTGTGAAACAGGTGATTCTGTGGGACTTTGATTTCAGAAACCTTATTTATCCACTTGCCTCTAAATTACAACACCAGGGAACTCTATATAAATGGTTTAACATCTATATGACATAAGTGCCTCATCCACACCTCTATATTTGACTAGTAATGTCTTTGTTTCTAAGATTGAGACTTGGTAATGCTCTCCTAATAAGCTACATGAGTCTACATTGAGGACCCTCCATCTAGTTTCCCAAAATTCTGATGATGGCTTGGATTATTCCTGCTTCTGCTCTCACTGTAGAATTAGGTCATACTGTGAAAGAAATACTAACAGAAGAAGCAATAGAGGAGGGAGGGAAAGCATGTGGGCAGTAAAAATAATGCATTACAAAGTGCTCTATCACAGCCAGATGGTGTGAAATCCAAGGTTTGGACACAGACAATCTGTCCTTGGATTCTATACTATTCTGAAAAAGAGCTGTGCTCATTGATTTGTAGAGTTTATCTCAGTTAATACTCATCCTAACTCCTGGGAGAAAATATTCTTAGCACTATATTATAGATAAGAAATTCAAGCATGTTAAAACGGCTTTGCCTAAGTCTACAGTGTTTTTAAGTGACCAAGTCAGGAACTAAACTTAACAATAATTTAACTTTAGTTTGGGATTTCTATTACCCAACCATGGATAGAATAAGGAGTGTCCTATGAAAGGTTTTGATTGTCAGCAGGAGACAGAGCTGTGTTCCACATTAATTAAATTTGCTACTGAAAAACAACATCCGAATGGCTTACAAAACAAAACCTTTGTGTTTCACGACTGCTGGTCTGCTGGTCAGCTGGGACATCTCTGATTTGGGCTGGAGTGGAATGGAGTTTGCTCCCCGTGTTGCATTCCTGATCCTCATCTAGAGAAGTAAAGTCCACTGTAATTTCTGAAGGAAATCTCAATTACGTAAACACATCTTGAGCCTCTACCCGAATCCCATTCATTTATGTTGCCTTCTTTGCAACAGGATATGTGGCCCAGTTCTACACTTGGAGGAAGAAAATGCATAATCGAACCTATCCTCAGAATTTTGGAGAACCTAAATGGAAGGTTTCTGATGTTCACTTGTGTAACTTATTAGAAAAGCATCATGGACTGGTGAGCTTGGAAACATACAGGTCTCTAGGCAAATGTAGGAGGTGCGCGTGGGGCACAGACACCACACAAATGGTAAACCTACGAAATTTATTTCTACCAGTCTTTAAAATTGGATGAAATATATTTACATAGTATTGTCTGGTATGGTTGTGATGACCACCATACTCTTTCATGTATTTTGAGAGATGGCACATTAAGTTTGGGGCAGTATTTTAAACTAAAATTGAGACAGGCAATTCTCATGTGAAAAAATGATTGTAAGTATTTGACAGCTGGGGAGCTACATGCAACTGTTTGTTCAAGTGTGAAATATTATCTATCAAAGTCATTTCATTATGGCATCAGTTTGGGATGATGGAGTTTCATAGATAAATCATATTTTACTGATTTTATTTGTGAGTAATAGTTTGAATTCATTTCACTCTACAGTTATTTCTGTTTATGAAGAACTATAGTTTAACTTCCATACCAGCAATACTTTTTCACTTTCACTCGAAGCTGGGGAAGTGAGTGTGGAAGCCATGTTTTTTGTTCCAGGAGAGTTTAGATTGTTACAGTAATGGATGCTGTAGGCACTAGGATTCAGAGAAATATGGTCAGAATTTCAGGTGGAATAGAGACTGGTTAGTTGGTTTCGTTATTGAAATTGAAAGATGTGAAATATGTTCAATTCTTTGTTATACAGATAATTCAGTGTATCTAGAATGGTTATATAGGGAGGAGAGAAAATAGATATGTTAGGAAGTTTTATGTGTAAACAAGGTGATGAAAGATTATGACCACAGTGATAAGATCTGGAGTAGGAATCAGAAATCTTCCATTGTATGAATCAGACTTTGAAGGGATAAAAAGTACTTTTTAGGAATATATGTCTTTATCTTAAAAATAAAATAGTTTATACTTATTCCAGTGTTAAATATAATTAAAAATGATAAAATGTTAAGGAAGTTTGCATTCATTGCAAAGGCACAAAACATGGAAACTTCAGTGGGTGTAACAATTATGCACTGAGTGCCCACTGCTTTTTATAAGTTTTATTCTATAAAGAACAGCAAATCAACAATTATAGAGCAAAATTTATATGTTACCAAATAAAATAATCTAAACTATCTTAGTTTTATGGTTTGTGTCTGGATGTTCCCCCAAAGCCTCATGAGGTTATGGGGCGGTGGGGTTTTTGGAGATGACTGAATCTAGGGTTTGCCGTTGATTCGTGGTCCAGTGGTGGGATTAAGGGTCCGAGTGCTACCCCTGCTCTAGGGCAGGTAGCCTGCATATAAGGGAGGGAAAGAAGTTTGTCTTGTCCTTTTGCTCTTGTTGCTTTCAGTGTTTTCCATTGCCATGAACTGCTTCCCCTCTGGCCTGTGCCAACCTGTCTTGGAGCCACCAATTATGGACTGAAATCTCTACAAACTATGAAGTATAAATAAACTCTTCCCTTTTTAACCTCGAGTGCAAAGGATTTTGTCTCAGCAATGAGAGAAAAGTAACTGAGGCAGTTAGTATGATTTAAGGATGTGTTGATTAATCAGAGGAGGAAGTGAGCGGGATACTTCCTCTCATCAGTTCTTTGTTTCATTCTGTCTTCTTAATAACCAAGCTCTGGATGTTTTGCCTCCCTAACTTCTTCTATCTATCCTTCCTTCCGTTTGAACATCTGATCATGGACTCACAGAATACAAAGACTATTAATTTTGAACTATTTTATAACTAAAAAGTAAAACTGATCACATAATTCCACTCCTACTAGCTTCAGAAACCAAAAGTAAAATTATCCTATGTAGCACAAAAAGACTTTTATGATCTGGCCATACTGACTTCCTTAGACTTCAGCCTTTGCAAACTTCCCTCCTTGTCTTGGTTACTTTTCTGTCCTTGCTGAGACAAAATACCCAACGCCCAAAATGAAGGGAGGAAAGGTTTATTTAGCTTACAGTTTGTGGAGGCTTCAGTCCATACTTGGCTGGTTCTGAGGCAGAGTGGCACATGGCAAGGGGCAAATGTTCTTGGCAGCAGATCACAGCACAAACAACCAGCAAAAGGGAGGAATGGTGAGCAAGCGGCCTCTTTCCTTCCCTCACATTGTAAACAGGCTACCCCCACCCAGGGGGGTGTAGCACTCACACAATCTCCATGCCTTCCTCTTCCACAGCCTCAGGATGTGTACAGAGTAAGCATCCTGGCTTCCTGCTGAGTCACTCAGCCAAACCTCTAGACTCCTCAAGTTGACACAATGTATCAACCATAACACTCCTGGTCCTAGTTTTACAGCCACATCAACGTACTTATTTTCTAGAATGTCACACTCCCAAACCTTCACCTGTCCCATTAGCCTCTTGGCTCACTGCCTTAGTGTGTTTCAGTAACTGCTTATGAGTGTACCTTTGCTGGGGGTTTGTCCTCAATCTCACACCCTGTCTGCAGGGTACTGGAGGGCCACAGCATAACCATTTTCCACATCACCTCTGTTTTCCCCTAGATTATGAGATCCCCAAGGATGAGCACTATGTTGTCAATAACTCAGTTTTTGTACCTAGCTCAATGCTTGGCATTGAATTTAATATTCATTTCTGTGAATAATGAATATGGTACATGATATATGAATTATTTAGTTTTAAGATCCAGACTCTATGTTTAAACCAATGAATTTCATTACCCTTTTGTTTTTCTCCTCCCGTCTGCCTTCCAAATCAAACTTCATGTTTACTTAAAGACCAGGTGACAATTGAAAACATCAGTACCTGGAAAGACAAATGATAAACATGCCAGTGAAGATGTAGAACAAGGAAATCAGTAGACAGAGTCCTCATAAAATTAAAAAAAGAACTACTATATGATTCCAAGGGAAATGAAATTAGTTTGTCAGACACCTGCATTCACATGTTTATTGCCGCATAATTCATAATAGCTAAACTATGAAAACAGCCTATGTGCCCATCAGCAGATGACTGAATTTAGAAATGTGGTATGTATACAAAATGGGATACTACTCAGGCATTAACAAAGCACAAAATCTTGTCACTTGTGGCAACATGGTTGGATCTGGAGATCTTTAATATGAAGGCCACAGAGACACAAATACTGCATGTGGAATCTAAAAAGGTGATCTTATAAAAGTAGAGTAGAGTAGTGGCTGGCAGAGACTGGGTAGGATAGGAGACAGAAGCATGAGTTCAGACTGGTTAATCAGTACAAAGACACAGCTGGATAGGAGGAATAAGCCTGGTACATGCTTATGTGGAAGCATGATTATAGTTAATGGTAGTGTATTATAAAGTGATAAAGGAGATGTCAGATAATTTGTTTTTATTTTCTATGATGGATTACTTAAATAGACTATGTTCTCTACTATGCAATGTACAGATGTCCTGAAGAACACCCTGCACCCCATACACATGTACATTTATCTATTGATTAAGACATTTAAAAATTTCAATTAGAAAAACACAAACAGTGGCATTGAGGGTAGTGAAGAGAGAACAACATGTGCCTGTGAAAGAGCAGTCTTTACTAAAATATACTAAAGCCACATTTTAAATAGTTTAAATCCTATACATAGATATAAAATCATTATTATTATTAATTATTATTATTATTATTATTACATGTCTGGTTCTTTTAGTGATTCCCACCCCACTTGCATCCAGCAACAGTGAGCTCATGTGTTAGCATTTTCATGTGCCATCTTGGTCTCATATCATGGATTAGGATTATTTTCTTCACAAACATAGCCTTAGATTAAATTGCATTTGCAAAATCTCCTCATTGAAGGATAGGCTATTTAGATTGCTTTTTCCTCTTGGAACATTGAGTATTGCTTTATTGCCTTTTTAAAAGAAGTGAAAAGAGAATTAAGAGATAGTTGTAGGGTTTATTTTTTTTGGGGGGGGGTGGGTTTTCACATCTATCGAGGTCAGCATTATCTCTATCATGCACTCAGTAAAAGCAGGGTCCAAAGAGATTAAACGGGCAGCTGATTGAAGGAAAAGGTACAACTTCTTACAAGTCTGATAGGCACTAACATTCCTCTCTTTTTGTCTATCACGTTCCTAAATTAAGGTATGGCCTCATTAGTCTCCAGATGCTAATGCACAGTACCATATAAAAATGAACACATTTTCACACACACACACAAGATACCTACCTGCACTTTCTAAGTGGTAGAGATGGCTTAATTAGAAAGTCTGCTAAAGGACTAACCAGACTTTCTGGTGTTGCAATACAGGCAAAGCATTCAGGAATCTTCCCTGGATACTCTAATTCCTCTGAGTGATGTACAAATTTCTTTTAACAAGAGAGAGTGGTTTTAGAAGTGATGTGGTAAGCAATATTTTCTGGAAAAATGAAATTAATGACTTATGACCCTTTCCTCACTCATTATTCATGATAAAGAAGCCACACGACTCCTGTTGTAGTTTGGGGTTTTGCAAGGGCAACATTATAATATGGGACACTTCTTTCTTTCTTTCTTTATTTTTTGTCTTTTTGAGACAAGGTTTCACTATGCAGCTCAGGCTGGGCTTGAGCTCACTTTGTGATCAGGCTGGTCTTAAATTCACAATGATCCTCCATTCTCATCCTCCCAAGGGCTGGGATTACAGGCATGTGCCACCATGCCCAGCCCTGGGGCACATATTTTATAAGATTCTTTATAATAATTATCCAAAGAGTCATATACAAAGAGAATGCTGGAAACCTGTCCACACATTAAAGACCGAAGAATCCAGCTGAGGGCCTAGATCCCACAGTAGTGTCTACATGAGTCCAGCTGAAGATCTAGAGCCCATAAAAGTGCCTCCCACAAATCCAGCAGGAGGCCCAGAGCCCAGGACAATATCTCATGCAGGCCCGTTTCACAGATCTATGCTGGGAAGACCCAAAGGTCAGTGGTGGAAGCTAGAAAGTCTGTGCCAGCAGGTTGAGGGATGTGCATTGGAACCAGGAAGCATCACTCAAAGTAAGAACCAGAGCTCCCCTGAGAAGTACCATAGCCATACTCAGCAACAGTGAGGTCCTAAGCTCCTCCAATGATGAGGAAAACTGAGTTCTGCTCAGGAAAGTCAACATGACAAGCTTCTCCAGAAGACCAAGCAGTGCACCATCTTCCCCTCTGTAGCCAGGAAGCAATGCTCAAAGTGCGGACCAGAGCTCCCCCAAAGGGAACCGAAGCCATTCTCAGCAACAGGGTCCCAAGCTCCTCCGATTATGAGAACAGCCTAGTTCATCAGGAAAGCCAGCACAACAAACTCCTGCAAGAGAACCAACAGCTCCTTAGAGCTTCTAACACTTAACAGCTTCTACTAGCTCCTAACAGCCTCTTTTCTTCTCCAGTTCTGCCTCTTATGCTGCTGACAACAATCCCCAGGTGGGCCTCCCACACCTAGCACGATGCTTACTCAGTTCAGCTAGAGGTTACAAGTTGATCACCAGTTGTCCATCCAGCATAGCTCCCCTTGTCCTTGGCTCATTTTCAGTGGACAGTGGCATCATGATTACCCAAGACTTAGGCTATTGGGGATGAAGCTGTGATACTGCAACAGCTAGTGTTTGTTGGGCTTTTACAGTTTTCCAGGTAGAGTCTATGTTTTTTTTTTTAATTTTAAAGATAATACAAAAAATAAAAAAACATTAGAAATGATACAGAATTTCAAAAAAACAAGATGATAGGAATTCAAGAATGGTATCGTTGTCATCAAAATAAATTCAAATTACCAGATATAAGCATGTAAAACTGGTCAAAAAATTGAATATTAAATGTTCCTTTCAATAAACCAATGGAAATTAGTAGTAAAATTATCTTAGGTATCTTTGTGTGTGTGTGTGTGTGTATACATATACATATATATATATATATATATATATATATATTCATGTTTTTCTTTCCTTCTTTCTTTTCTTCTTTCCCTTATCCCAGTTGTTCTTTCCTTTTGAGCAGGTTCTTTCCCTTTCACAATATCTATGATCACATTCAGATGTTATTTACTCTTTCAGGTTCTTACACTAGGGAGACAATGAGATGTTTACACATGTGAGTCTGATTTATTTTGTATTTATTACTATATTTGAAATTCAGTTCATCCTTTTAAGGTAGATACTCTTATAGTCATTTGCTAAGAAAACAATTAGAGGTTAAAATTTAAATAACAGCTCTTTAGATTTTATTTGCTAGAAAAAATAAGACTTGAATTTAGATTTTTCTGATTTGTCCAGTTTTTCTTATATATTTTTTTACCCTTACAAGCTTTTGGCCTGAGTCAGGAAACGTGGCTTTTCTCCCAGTGAACCTAGGTTGGTCCTGACAAGCTATGTGAGTTCAGGGGAATCACATTCCTTCTTTGGGCTGGTTTTCTTCAGTAATAAGCATAATGGGTGATGTGAGGAATGATTTTGAAAGTGTCTTACAAATGATTAATTAAATGATTGAAATGCTAGAAATTGAAGCTCATTGCCTCACAGCAAGACATAATGATTTTCCATGATAATCCTGGCATGAGTATCAGAAGTTGCTGCACTACAAGGCTTTGGAATCAAATTTTATTTTTACTTAATATTTAGCCTATTGTGTTTCACTATCATGTTCTATAGAATTTCATCGGAGTTCTGATCGGATTTTATTAACTTCAAATGAAGATGGAATATGCAAATGTATTTATGACAAGTATAGGATAGGAACTTTGAAATGAAAGCCAGTCTTGGAAAACAGGGACTGAATTTTACGTACAGTTTTGTGATCAAGAAACTTACTCCCCAAGTGCCTAAAGGTTGATGTATGAAACTTACGTGTGTAAAATGTGATGATTTACATTGGTTCTCAAAACCTACACTGGCCATATTTATGTATCTGAATCTTTAGATTCATCATCACCTTCCTTTTCATCTTGGGATAATGGTGACTATAATATTATGAGTTTTTGTAAGCCTAGGCAAACGGAAGCGAGGAATTGATTGCAATGGTTTGGAGACACTTGGATAAGATATACTTACCATTGTTATCTCTCAACTCTACTAAAGCACATCTATATAGAGCTACATTTGCTATTTTTCTCTTTCTAACCTGGACTAAAGTTAATGAAAACGGGAAAGAGCATTTTGAAGGTGTGGCTATGGAGAAGTAGTTTCTCCACTGCCACAGAGCTCACATGATCATGTCATGATTTGGATGAACTGAAACATGCCTGACACTTTTTTCTCTTTTTTTTACTCACAGTAAGCTCAGTAACAAAAGATGTTTACTAATCTGTATGGAGTTCTTCCGTTCATATTATTTCACTGTTTTTCTTTTCACTGTGGCCCTGTAAGGTAAATATTGTCTCCCTTGCAGTACAGATGTGTTAACTGAAGCTGCGAGACATGAAGACATTTGCCTAAGAATATATAGCTAGTAGTTGGGCAGTAGAAAACAGACCAAGCTGTTTCTAATTTACAGACTGATGATCTGACTAGGATTCTACATTATCTGAGAACTGGAGACACTTTTATCATTACAATAATCATTCTCTCTTAGGTACATTCTCTCCCAATTGACTACCCCTAGTTGTATATTTGTAATAGATTATGCATTCCTTTTATTCATTTTGTGGTCTGTGATTGAATATGGTACTGTTGGCATGCTTGACAAGCATGATACCACTGAGCCATGCTCCAAGGTCTGTTTTATACATTTTTACAGAAATAAATATCTACCTGGATATCTGTCTCGTGATTCTGTTCTATTCTGTTCTGTCCTGTCCTACCCTATCCTATCCTATCCTATCCTATCCTATCCTATCCTATCCTATCCTATCCTATCCTATCCTAATCTCTACCTTGATATACACAAATATTACCTCTGAGTACAGCAAAATTTTATGCATTGGGCACATATATTTAGGTAACGTTCACACAGCTACATAGAAAGTGATCAGCATTTTCCCCAGCTATTACCGTCCCCTGACAAATTCTCAATTTTCATTTCTATCACCTATGTTTAGTGTTACCTCTTTTCAAATTGGAAATACATGGAAGCATGCAGTGTGTATTTTTTGTGCAGGATTTCTTCATTTCTTTCTTTATATCCTCATATCCTTCTGATATCATATTCTGCCTGCCTGAAGAACTCCCATGAGTTTGTCAATGTATCACTGTAGATTGTAGCAGGGAACAGGTGCAAACTTCAGTCGTGCTCTCCCAGGGAAGCCTAGGGTCATGATTGATTTTTTTCAGTAGGGATGTGTGACAATATTTACAGGGTATTTCCAACTAGAGAGGTCACCTGATCCATGGTTTTAATTGGAGCTGAGTCAGTAGGCAAGGAGTGTTCTACACCTTAGTTACTTAGTTTCTAGTCAGTTTTTCCAGAGGTCAAACTGGTGCATTGTGGTCCAAGGTCCCCTCCAGAAAACACAACATGAATTATTTGCTGCTGATCAAGTTTCCAAACATATTCTTAACCAAGATATCCTGGGATGTAGTTCTTACCTAGGAGTTGGTCAAGAGCCAATCCTTTCCTGCCGTTATGATCTTTCCTGCATACCAAGTCTCCTACCAATGAATGTTCTCCATTTTTGCTGTCCAAAATGAGTCCTAATTCACCTGTAGTTTTGAAAGATATTTTCACTGGATATAGAATCCTTGGCTAAATATCCTTTCCTTTCCCTAAGCATAGCATGTCATCCCTTTGTCTTTTTTTAGTTACATGATTTTTCACTGGATATAGAATCTTTGGCTAAGTGCTCTTTCCTTTCCCTATGCATAGCATATCATCCCTTTGTCTTGGTTGCATGGTTTTGAGAAGTTTACTCTGGTTCTTATCGTAGTCTCTTTGTAGTTAATCAAAGCTACAAATGAAACAACTTTTAGGTCTCAACAGTGTGGCCAGGATTATCCAGATTGTACACATATGTATGTGTATATTGCTTAACCTGCTTTCTCAGATGCTTCAGTAATACGTGCACCCCTGTTCTCTCTGTATCTTGGCTACTCTGAACTTTTTCCTTTGTTTTTCGGTAATTTTACTATGCTTTGCCGAAATGTCTTGGTTACATCATGTCCAAATGTCTTGATTACGTAGTGTCTAAGTATCTGAATATCTTGGGTCTGTAATGTCTGACTGTCTTGGTTACAGTTCCGGTTCAGGCTGTGTCCTGGTTGTTTCAGATACGTTTTTCTCCATTCTCTCCCTCTCTCCCTCTCTCTTTTCCTTCCTGATTCCTTCCTTCCCTCCCCCTTCTTGTTTTCTTCCTTTTCCCTTTCCTTTCTTCCGAATTTCTTCCCACAATTTGATCATGCTTTATCTTGTATTTTAATGTTTGTCCAGATTTGACGTTTGCTGTACTAGTTTTACAAACATGTTTGATCCTTTTCCCTTTTTTTTTTGTCCTCTGTTTGTATTTGTATATTTTAGACCTCCTTCTGTTGTCCCACAGTTCAATGAATTGTTTCGTTTTTCACCCTTTTCTTCTATCTTTCAGTTTTAATCTATTTTTTGGTCTCCAAGGTTACTTAACTTAATTCTGCAGAGTCTAAGCTGCCAATAAGGCCATCCAGTGAATTTTCTTTTTTTTTTTTTTTCAGTGAATTTTCAATTAGATATATTCTATCCTCTTTTTTTTTTTTTTAAGATTTCCTTATTCCTTTTGGTTCTTTCTCAGTTTGCTGCCCTTTACATTTTCACATTATAATCTTTAGTATATTTACTATTATGGCTTGTAACTACATGTCCTCTCAACACCTCATGTACTTACAGGTAGGGCTTTTTGGAGACAGCTGGATTCAGGATGCGTGGTAGTGGGATTAGCAGTGTGTGATACCTACATGAGTTCAGCGTAGTGCTGGCTGTGGATAATGAAAGCCCCACCCAGGTGTGAGAGGCACGAGTCAGTAGGCTCTCCTGGCCTGGATGGAATATAAATGGAGGGGGGAAGTCAAGCTTGCTGCTTGCTGCTGCCTGCCTGCCCATCATGGATGTTTTCTGCTCTGTGGCGCCCCTCTGCCACGCCACCCTGCCTTGCAGCCAGCAGACTATGGGCTGAAACATCAACAAACTATGGACTGAAATAAACCTTTCTTTCTTTAATTTTGGGTGTGGGTATTTTGTCTCAGTATCAAGAAGAGTAATGAAACATTTATGGTAGTGATTCTAATTTTTTTTTCTATTTGGATCATTTCTGTTATTTTGGGGCATATTTCTAAATGAAATTTTAATTTATCACATTTTAATTTTTTGCATATTTATTATTCTTTGTTGAATGGTGGATGTTGTGCATATGATGCAGTCAAGAGTTTCGATAGTCTTGACTTCCCTTATAGGTTATGGGAGTTTATTTTGACAGATAGCTGAGTTTAGCTGCAGCTTGGCTTCATACTTGAAAGCTCCCTTTTAGATCTAAAGTAGGATCAGCAACATTTGCCCTTTTTTCTATCCTTAAAACCTGCTAAATTTATTTCAGACTAGAGTCATTTCTTCACCTAGAATTTTGTTCAGTTTGCTCATCAGATGTGTACATTCATTTCAACCATTGTCTCTTTCTCCTAACTGCTCTTTAAGAAAATAGATACCCATCTATTTTCCCTCAGTCAGACTTACACTTTTTCTTCTGGTCATAGTAAACATCACTATCTAGTGTGATAAATTCGTCCACCTAAAGCACCCTGACTGTACTATGCAATCTTGGATTTTATCTTTTCCATGCTACATTGAGTTCTGAGAATGATTGACACATCAAGGGAATATTTGTTGAATGAGTTAATAAATGATTCTTAGCTCTCTCTGCCTCATGTGTTTATTTATTTTTTTTATTTTAGAAACATAAAAGTACAAAAACATATTGACAAACAGACACCCATTATCATAGAAAATAATACAATCACAACTAATCTATAGACAAGGTGATATGTCTCAAGAGTAGTTGTTGCTTTATCCATTGATATCTTCGAATTGTAGATGTATGGACCCATATACAGACATGCAAATTTAGTCAGACAGTTAATCCTCTCAACAACAGAAAAAAAAAAAACACAAAAACCAAAAATCCAAAGACAAGAAAGAAAACAGGCATACATCAACAACAGCAACAACATCAACAACAACAACAACAGAAAA
>PVLD010014265.1:0-52979 GCA_004027595.1 Dinomys branickii
GCTCTCCCCCGGCCGAGTCGGGAGGCTTCCATGAGCGTGGGTCTCCGAAGCCGCAGCTGCAATCGCTGGAACGAGGGCTTGGGCCAAGAGTGTGTTTGAAGCAGTGGCTTCCTCTTTCTCCATCTCTTCTCTCTCCAACTGTGCCGCGGCAGCCCTCCAATCCTCTCCTCCAGGAGAGGTTCTGCTTGGTTTTTGCTAGCATTAGATTCTCAATGTCAACTTGGAGTAGTCTATAAAATAGTTTCTCATTTCTTTCTTGTGTTCCCATGATACAGATGTGTTTTTCCAAAGGGCTGGTCATTTTTTTCAAGTTTTTATGAAATCATAAGGCTTGACTACCTTGTGGGTCTATTTTAGGAGGTAAAAGTCCTTGAAGACCAAGTAATTGTCATTCCTGTAAAGTAAGAGCCATTCCCTTGTTTGTTCTTGGATTCAACATGAGTGGCTTGCCTTTCTCTTTCATGTGCAAAGGAGTAGCCACTGCTTTTCATAGGGAAAATATCTTTTCTTTTACCCAAAGCCTTGTCCTGTGACAGGTGGTTCTGAAGATGCAGAGGCCATGACCCTGCTGCCCACACCACAATGCTCAGCCCCAGCGGCATCTGGCCCTGCCTGCCTCACTCTGGAGCCTACATCAGCTCAGGTGCACACTGGCCTGAGCCACTCCAAAACTTTTTAAAAATTGAGTTTTATATCCGTTTGGTTCAGTTTGGTAATTCATATGTATGGGGGAAGCTGACCATTTCTTTAAGATACCCCAATTTGTTAGAGTGCAATTTTCCACAGTTGTTACTAACAGTCTTCTGCATTTTGATGGTGTCCATTGTGATTTCACCTTTTTCATTTCTAATTGCATTCATGTGGATCTTTTCTCTCCTTTTCATAAGTTTACCAGGTTAATTTGAATCAGATTCATTACACAATCTAGTTCAAATGCTTCAGCCACTTTTTAAAATAGCAATGTAGGGCTGGGGATATAGCTCAGTGGAATAAGCACCTGCCTAGCAGGCGCAGGGTCCTGAGTTCAATCCCCAGTACTGCCAAAAAAAAAAAAAAAAAAGAATAAAATAGCGATGCCTGTTCAAGGCTTTTCTGTAATTTGAAGATCTACACACATATCTCCAGCCCTTTCATAAGCATCTTCTTTCTTAGAGTGTAGACAGAATGATTCAACCTAAGAACCCTTCATTTCTCTCCTTTTATTTCACTGTCTAGTCTCACACTTTTCCTTTGTTTCTCTTTCTTTGGAAAAGTGGTTCTCATCGCAGAGCCACGCTTCCTGTTCTGTGTTAGTAACGCCACGTCGTTCTTCTGGCCCAGGCTTAAACCCCGCCCCATTTTGATACCTCAAGCTCCTCCTCGCACCCAGAAGCATTTCAGGTCTGCTCCTCCCCACAGTACTTAAGGTCCACTTCTAGGTCTTCATGGACCAGAATTTCACCTTAACAGGGTCATGTTCTGTGCCCATAACTTGTTTCTTTGTCTCTCTGGACACACAGTTAAACATTGTTCCTGTCTACTTTGCAGTTCCTACAGACATGTAATGTATTTCCCGGCATTAGAACAAACGTATATGGGCAGACATATGAAATGTACGTTACTTCCAGAGGCGGCTCATAATACTTACTGTATCAGTGCTCATCAGAGAGACAGATTAAATTTTTTTAACAAGGTCAGCTTACAATATCCCCCACAGTGTTGGGCATGGAAGAGGAGAAAGGGCTGTTTACACACTGGTGATCCAAAGGATCCGGTCAAAAGTCAACCTGGAGCTCACTGTAGAGCCCTGTGCAAGTCAGTACTGGGAAGCTGAAGAGTCTGAGCTGGAAGCCAGGACAGATGTCCAAGAGCAGGCAAACACTGGGGCTTCTCTGGAGAAACAGAAGGGAGACTTCCTTCCCGTTTCCCTTTTCATTCCATTCAGGCTACAATGATCCCACTCAGCCAGACCGGGTCTTCCTCTCCAGTCAATGCATTTGTCACACCCAGAACTATACTAAGCCAATCAGACGGGCATTCCCGACTCAAGCGGACACAGCAGTTAACTGCTGTATCACACTCCCCAAGAGAGCCGCCATACTCTTTTCTCCTTGAAGGCTGCACATTGAAGCTGCCAGCCACATGCAGTGGGAAGAAACAGTGTCCCGAATTGTTAGGCAGAGCAGAGCCTGACAGTGTTGTTTGGTTTGGGTGTGATGCAGCTGCTCAATGTGCTTTTATAGCTTATCATACTTGGTGTTGACCTGGTAGACAAGTGAGGAATGTTTTCACCTGGAGCTTTCCAGTGCCTGCCAACTGTGTGTGGCTAAACACAAATTTTAATCAGTCATATGGCTCCTGAGCAATTAAAATGTGGCTAATGTAACTGAGAAGCTGAATTTTAAATTAATTTTCAGTACTTATCATTTAAAGAGCCACATATTGCTGGTGGGCCCCATACAGGACAGAGCTGGTGTAGAATATTTCATCACTGCAGAAAGTTCTATGGGACGTGCTGTCCCAACTAATAAAAATGCAGACTAATAAAAACACAGTTTTTATTTTTAAAAATAGTCCCTATAGCAAAAAACAAAAACAAAAGCTCTCTTCATTAATGACTCCTTTTCCGTTGCCTAGAAGAGGCTCAGAACATACTTCTCTCACACTGCTCCCTCTTCCTGGCGCTACGTGAAGGAACCTCCTGTCTTGCTGCCCCTGCCAGACGTCTTGAGTGGGTGACCTGTACTTCCTTGTGATCTTTCCCCTTTCTTTGTGACTCGCCTTCATCCTTCATCACAGTTGTTGGTGAAGTGTTTGGCCACATGTCTCACCTAGACAGCTCCTCACTAGTTCTCTCCGCACATACCTCCACCCTGAGCTCCAAGCAGTCACTTTCAACTTTCTAGCATCTCAAGGATGCCAAATGGCTCAGGGACACCTTATCAGACAGGTCTGCTGTGAACTCTATATGCCAAAACTGACATAGATCGTGTCATCATTATTATCTGTTATGGGTCATCTATCTCTAAGGTCCCTCTAACGCCTATGTGTTCACATGTGGGGCTTCTTGGAGGTGGCCAGATCTAACGTGTGTGATACTCGGATTAAGGCTGTGTGATAACTAAACGGGGTTAACATAGTTCTGGGTGTGGGTCATGGGAGCTCCACCCTGGGGTGGGTGGCATCACCAGCTAATAGGCTTGTAGCCTGGGTGAAATGTAAAGGGAGAGGGGGAAGACAGGCTTGCTGTTTCTGCTTTCTGTTCGCTGACTTCTGCCTGCCACTCCATGGACGGTTTCTCCTCTTCCCTGCCCCCCTGCCACGCCTCCCTACCTTGGGACAGAAAGACTACGGACTGAAACCTCTACAGACTGTGAGCTGAATAACCCCCCCTCCTTTAACTTGCGGGTGTCTGGTGTTTTGTCTCAGCCACAAGAAAAGTAACTAAGACACTATACCATCAAAATAATTGTAGGCTCTTTTATATTCAGAAGGCATCACCATGAAGCAAACCCTGCATAATACGTGTACTGGGCGTTTGCAAGCTCTGAGTGCCATGAAAACGGACTCACCAGGAGGCAGTCCCAGGACAGCGTGAGGTCCTTTGCCACAAGCAAATTCACAAGCTAGTCAGACCCTTGTGAATGCCCTGTGCTCTAGGCCTCAGCTTGCTGAAAACCAAGTAGAAGAATGTGAAGCAGTTCATGGAAGAGCCACAGAAACAACCAAAGCATGGTGCGAATAAGCGCATCTCTGTTCTAAGAGGTCAGCTGTATCAGGCTTTTCCTGCATATCGTGTGGAATGTCACAATGCAGAGCACGGGGAGCAGCTGCTCTGGGCCTTAACGACAAACAGGAGAGAAGAAATGAGAACAGATGCAGATCACTAGTGTAACTTTGGTAGGGGAAGTTGGGAGAAAGAGATCCACACTCTTCCTGGGCCTTGGAGCAGGCAATCTCCCCCAAGAGGCAGCAATACGACCCAACCCATCCGCACCCTCAGAGGAGAGGTCAGGCAGTGTTGAACTTAGGAAAAGCTACTTAACTTTAAGTTTGCTGCAAGAAACTTGCACAATTGCTCTAAAACTATGGTGAAAGCCAAGTCCAAAAAGCCCAAGATCACTAAGCTTGTACAAATCCCTCAAGAGTGCAATTAGATGTAAAAACCTAGCAATTCAGAGCACAGCCTGGTGGCAAATGCCTGCAATCCCAGCACTCTAGCTAAAGCAGAAGGGTAGGAAAGGTAGCACTCAGCCAGGGCAACCTAGAAACTTAATAAGGCCTGACTGAAAGTAAAAAATGCAGGGGGTGGGGGCTGGGGATGTAGCATAGTGCAAAGGTCCTGAGACACCCTGGCAATTTAATTTGCTGCAAAGATACAGCTAGCATTCAAACTGGACCAACAAAGGCAAATGCACTAAACTAATGCTAGGTGTAATTAAGTGAATGGAAACTGCAAGGAGAACTATGAAATGGAAAATGACCCACAATTTAAAAGTTAACTATCAAATGCTCGGCATCAAGAAAAGAAAGAAGGGGAAACTATGTACATATGTATATACAGGATAGTTAACATGGTTGTGCTGCTGACTTCTATTGCTGTACTGAAAGGAACAGTTAATAATTAATTATTTGATCAATCTCACATGTCTCTATTTGTTTTCCTGAGAAACCACCTTGAAGATATCAATGTGTAATACAACAACCATTGTTGATTTCCTACCATTTTGTCTGTAATTCAGTATTGCTTATATTGTTCTTATGTTATTTTGTAAACGGATGTCTGTTTGTTAATATGCCTTCCTTCTTTTATTTTTTAAAATAAATTGAAAAAAAAAACAACAAATGCTCCGCATGGACAAGGTGATCTACCACACTAACACTGAGAGCCAAAGTTTCACACATTGCACAAGAACCTGGGCTTCAGCCCATGATGTTTCAGGCACAAGATTAGAAGTGCCCTGTCAAATGGTGCCTGGCCAGAGTGGGACAAAGTGCCACAGAGAAGGTGTCACTTTTCAAAATCTCCACAGTGTTCTATTGCATTAGTTCTTCTAATCGTTTTGTGTGTACTAGAAGTGATGAAAGCAGGCTTGGTGGTGTTTATACTGCCAGCTGCTTGAGAGGCTGAGGCAGAAAGATCACTTGAGCCCGGGAGTTCAACTAGCCTAAGCAATGTAGTAAGAACTTATCTCTTGAAGAAGAATAAAAAAGATACACAAACACAGTGCATTCCAATTTCAATAGAATGGCATTATTTTTATGAGATGTTTCAGATTGTAAGGCTTACTTACTAGATACAAAAAATAAACTTTTCAGCTTTCACCCTAAATAGATATTAAGGTGTTTTTGGAAATTTAAAAGGGATAATGATTGTAGTTGCCTTTTGAAATATATACCAAATATACTAAGAAGTGTGACCAACATTCTTAGAGAAAAAGTATTATATTATTTATATAGAATTATCTTTGGGAAAGGTTTGATAGACTGTGCCACTTTGATTTTATAGAATTAAAATGACTTCATAAAACTAAAAGCAGGAGAAGCATATCTTTTAAATTTGTTATATTGTCAAAAACATCTCAATCAGTTGGACATGGTGGCACACACCTGTGACCCCAGCACTCAGGAGGCTGAGGCAGGAGGATTGCTAAAGAGGTTGAAGCCAGCCTGGGCTACCATAAATAGTAAGTTCAAAACTAGACTAAACTAAACAGCAACACCCTACCTCAAAAATCAAACCAAACTAACAAAAAACCCTCATTACTCAACATACAGGAAGCCAGTGCCATTTTTATATCACTATTTGATGGATGAGCAAGGGGTATTGTTTTTCCTTTGGTGTTGTTTTCTCTTTTGAAGAAAGACCATAATATCTTTTATTCTAGTCATCTGATTTAAATTGCCTCCCAGAAGTTTGCCTAATATTGTTCACTACTGCTAGATGCTGTATTTCATATAACATCTTTCCATAATGAGAAAAACCATGGCAACCAACTGATTGGAAAAATGAGTGTTTTTTTCTTGTTAAATGACACTAATGTTATTCAGCATGCTTTTCCGAAATAAAGACTGAAAAATCATTTTCAGTGATCTAATTTCTGGTCAATTCCAGTAGGCTATAAAATAAATGGCTAAAAGAAAAGGAAGGGATAATTATGTATGTATGTATGTATATGCAGCATAGCTAACATAGTTGTACTACTGACTTAGGTCACTTTATTGTAAGGAATAGTTGATGATTATTTGTGTGATCAATTTTGCATGTCTATGTCTGTTTTCCTGAGTATACACTTCAAAGTTATCAATATGTAATACAACAACCATTGTGAATTCCCTGTCACCTTGTCTGTAATTCAGTTTTTATTGTACTATTCTTGTGCTACTTTGTGTCTGTTTGTTACTAGGTTTTTGTTCTTTTACTTTTAAAATAAAAAGGAAAAAAAAAAAATAAAATAAATGGCTTTTATAAAGTGGTCTCTATGTCTATACTGCTGACGGCCAGGGAAGTGATGCCAGCGGTGAGGACACACGACGTGAGCCGAAGGGGACAACTAGTCAGACACAGCAGCGGCACCGGGAGACACACTCGGGGGTGAGGCTCACTGTGCTTACAAGTTCAAGGCCAGCCCGAGGAACACAGTGAGGTCCCTTAAAAAAAATAGTTAATCAGTACAAAATCTAAAGGTCAGGCCAGGGGTGTTAGCACAAGCCTGTGATCCCAGCATTGGGAGGCTGAGGCAGGAGGATCCCAGTGAGTTCAAGGCCAGCCTGGGCTACATAGTGAGACCCTGTCTCAAAGAGACAAAAAAAAAACAAAAGAATTTTAATTTTAAAGCATTGTTTCTTTCCATCTGTTCAAGATTCTCTACTACTGTAATGAAATATGTCTCTGTGTTTTCTTCAAGCTTGTTGAATTTCCTTAAAAGAGTTGTTTTAAATTCTTTGAGACTTCTTCCATACTGATCACTATCTGGTTTATTTCTAGAACTTTATTTTGACTGTAGGTGAGGCCATGGCTTGCTGAAGTTCCTAGTGCTTGTTGGTGGGTGACGTCTGGGCACTGAAGGGTTGTTGTTTACTGCAGCCTTCCTAATCAGACCCAGTTCATGCTTGTCTTTCCAGAAATTCTAATTCAGATGCTTATTTTCTCTGAGTCTGTAGTCATATCCACTGTTTCTACCAGACAGCACACATGCCCAGATTTGCCAGGAGTCCGCGGTGGGTATGCTGCCACTGTTTCAGTGACAGAGGGCAATTCCAGCACAGGTTTGTCCGAGGTATGCTGAGGGTATAGTGTTTGGAATGAATGTGGCAAAGAGTACTCTGTTCCCATGAGCATCTGCCTGGGGCCAGGGGAGGCCCAGAGCCACCTGCAGTCAGCTCTGGGGAGAATCACCAAGGGTTTACCAGCTCCATGATCCTATGCTACATATATGACCGTCAATTTGGCCAATCTGTGTCCTACGCTGGGCCCACAGCCCACTGAAATCAGCAGAACTTTGAGGAAGGACCAAGGCCCACACTGCTATGGGCTGTCTGTTGTTGAGGAGGATTCATGGCCCAAGACTATTGCAGCCACCTGCAGCAGAGGCTGGCTGCAATAAAACATGGATAGACAGGGACATATGTCTTTCCCTGGCACCAGGACTGTTCCAGAGCCTCCACAACAGGTTGGCCTGTACTTAGGATCATTAAGATCTGACCAGAGCCAGGTATGGTGGTGCATGCCCGTAATCCCAGCACTCGGGAGGCTGAGGCAGGAGAGTTGCCATGAGTTTGAGGCCAGCCTGGGCTATGTATTTAGTTGAAGGCAGCCTGAACTATATAGTGAGACACTGTCTCAAAACAAAAACAAGACCTGACCAGCGTTAGGTTTCACTAGTCTGGCACTATGTTCCAGGGCAAAGTCCTAAGCTTACCACCTTCCCATACTACCAGGGCTCGGGTCTTGTTCCACACTGTGCTGAGTTTAGGGTAGTGTTACTGAAGGCAGTCCCCTGTCCACCTGGTCTGATGCTAAGCTGGGTCAAACCTGACTCCCATAGCTACAGGATCCTGCAAGCTGCCTTGCCACAGCTAGCAGAGACACAGGCTAAAACCTGAACCCCCCTTACCAGGTTGAGGTATTTGCCTGGGGCTATAGGAACTCTAGCGCCATCTGTGAACCAGGCAGGAGCTGTGCTGCTGAAGCTGGGGGATGGGTGTAGAAACATACCCTTGGCCACCATGACCAATGCCATGCTTGATCTCACCTGAGTTTCACAGCTACAGAGATCTGCACAGTCTCAGAACAGGGGTGGTTGTGTGCTAGGACCACTCTGAGGCGGCAGTGACCGGGGGAAAACTCAAGCCTGTCCCACTCACACAGAACTCTGCCTGATGCATAACTCCAGCAAGTCCACAGGCTCCATCTGTGACCGCTGGCCTGCACACACGACCTTGGGTTCCCACCTGCTGCTGGTTCTCCTTGTGGCATGGCTTGCGCTGAGCTCCAAGACAGAGCCCCATGCTGCCCTCTGTGCCCTGATCCTAGTGGGTGCTGTTTCCCTCCCCGCTCTGACACTGAGGTGGGGTGGGCGGTCGTGGGGGAGGCCGTGGCCTGAGCGAGAGCAGCTCGAGTGGTGGTCCGCAGTGTTTCCCCGGCAGGGGGGCTCGTGGAGCTCTGCCAGGCTCCCTTGGCGGCCCAGTGCTATCCTCCAAGTGTGTGTGTGTAAGTATATGTGTGCGTGCATGTGGGGGGAGGACAGGGTGGGAAAGGCCTCGCTGGCTGAATTCAGACTGCAGTACAGTAAATAGAACAGCGAGGACATTAGAATTCTGTGTTCTTGCAACAGTATAGGGTTTTGAGTTTTTTTTTGTTTCTTCCTATTTTATTCCTTGATCCTCTTTCTTTTCCTGTTCTCCTTTTCCTCCTAGTGTATATATGGTGGCCTCTGGATAGTAGGTGAAAAGGCGGGTGAGGCAGGGAAACCCTTCCCAAATTGTGGAAAGTTGGAGCATGCTAGCAACACAGCAGTAGGTTCAACCCTGTCGCAGGCTCCCGCAGACTCCAATTGTGCTTCTCTCTGATTCCTTCCGCGGCTTCCACAAACGTTTGCTCAGACCTCCCTCCGCCGGAGGGCGCCCTCCACCACCAGTTCGCTCTCTTTCCCAGCTTCCCTGTCTCCTCCCTCCCTCCTGTCTGACCGGGACCCTTCCCCTTTCTCTTTCTTTTTCCTTCTCCACCCACCACATCCCAGCTCCCGTCAATAATAGCATATTACTGTCTTTGTAAGTCACTGAAGAAAGGGTGAAATTGTGAGAGCAAGTTTGACTGTATTTGTTGTACAAGGCAGTGTTGATATAACCGGTAGGAACTACCCTTGCAACACAACCACTGGGTCTGAGCTTACGGAGCTGCGTAGGGTGAAGAGGTATATAAATAATAAAATACAACAAAGTCCAAAGACTGCATCACTGGGAACCAGACATTAACTAAGGCGCTCTCCACATGAGCAAGGGAGAATTTCTACTCTAATTTACCCTCAGTGCTGAGCGCATCCCCCACCCCAACCAAGGGTGAAATTGTCTCAGTTCCTCAGAATCTGATCCGGTGGGCACTGGCGGGGGGGAACTAAAAACCAAAACACTGGAATGTATGACAGGATGAAAGAAGAAGGCCAGTAAGGTGCCCCGCAAACTCAAGGGTTATGTAACTACAAAATGAACTCAAGTGATAAAAATTACCAGTGAGTTTAAATAAGACACAAATAAAAGCTAGGTGAACTATCCAAGACAAAACAAGAAAGGAATGACCAGTTCAGTAAAGAATTAGACTACATGAAAAGGTATCAACTAGATCTCTGGGATACAAAAACTGTAACGAAAGTACAGGCAGCAGAAATGACTAATGAGCCGGGGATGTAGCTCAGCAGCACAGCACCTGCCTGGCAAGCGCAATGTCATAAGTTCGATACCTAGTACAAAAAAAAAAAAAAAAAAAGAAAGAAAGAAAGGAAAGAAAGAAAGAATGGAAGGAAGGAAGAAATGACTAATATAAGGAGAAAGTGCCACCTGGAAGGCAGGGTTGATGCAGGTAACTACATACTCAGTGGTCCCTTAAAAAGCAACAAGAAGTCATGGGAAATGGATCAAACAGCTGCTGGGTGACTCAAAGAGAACAAACCTAAGAATAATAGGAACTCAGTGAAAATTAGAGGATGGTACGAAATGTGTAAAATAATTTACCTACAGAAATCATAAAATAAAAACTTTCAAGTATAGGGAAAGAGTTCCACCTACAGGTGAATGAAGAATATAAAACTCCAAGGAGCTGAATCAAAAAAGATCCTTTCCTCACACATCATAGTTTAGTTCCCAGAATTCAGCACAAGGATAGAACTAAAAGCTGTTAGACAAAAACAACATATAATTTATAAAGAGAAACCAATGAGAATTACAGCAGATTTCTGAACACAAAAGGCCAGAAGAGTTTGGAATGAAATCTTTTAAGCCCTAAAAGAAAATAATGTCCAACCTGGATTAATGTATCTTGCAAAACTAGCTTTCAAAATTTACAAATAAGGAATTTCCACAACAAAGAGTGTCTTAAGACATCTTTGAAATTCATGACCACAAAAGTAGCACTATGCAAAATACTTAGTTATTTAAGACAGAGAAAATAAGTCCAATCATATTAGAGAGCCTAAAGGAACGAATACACAAAGCAGGGTGAGCGATTTGGTGAAGAGAAAAAGAATGAAGAAAGGAAGGAAGGAAGAAGGGAAGGAGGGAGTGATCTCCAGGAATTGGGAGGGACCTGACAGGAAAACTCTAAACCTCAGTAATGAAGTTGGCAGAATGGAGAACGGTACAGAGAAAAGGTTGAAGCAGCCTGGAAAGCTGAGCCCAGTTCCCAGGGACGGGAGATGTTCTCAGATAGAAGGTAAGGGGGCTGGGGATATAGCTCAGTGGAATAAGCGCTTGTCTAGCAAGCGCAGGGTCCTGAGTTCGATCCCCAGTACCACAAAAAAAAAAAAAAAAAAAAAAAAAGAAGGTAAGCTGGGAGAGCAGAGCAGGTCCAAGGAGAGACAGTGGGTGGGGCTGGCAGGCCTCGCCACCAGAGAACCCCATAGCTACTGTAAACTGCAGAAACGGTGTGAGGTTTTATAAGGAAAGTGACTCCTTTTCCATGACAGGCTAGAGCTGGAGAAGAAACGCATTGTAGGGCCTGGCACAGGGGAGAGTGTTTAATCACTAGCCATTTCCAGGAGTTGTTTACAACTGAGCCACAGAACAGTTATAGTTTAGGGTTTCTGGTGTCACCCCTGCCACAGTGACTGGGTGGGAGATGGCCATATGAGACGGTTGTGGAGAGGGCCCTGGCTAGACACAGGCTCCCCGAGTTTAAACTCAGGCCAGAAAGGACACAGACTCCTGCGCTCCGCATTGAGAAGTAAGGCTAGTCATGAATGGCTTTCAGAAAGGGCTGGGTCTGAAGCTGCTGGCATCTGAGTCCCGCAGACTGCTTGATCCCTCCTCACTCTGTCATCTACCCTAACACACAGCTGAGTGGTTTGTCTGTTTCGCTGGCTGCCAACTGGACCAGGGGTTTCCCTTGGCTTGGACAGTTGCCATGGCCTGGAGTACACAGACAGAGGGGCCTCTGAATATGTGTGTGTGTGTGTGTGTGTGTGTGTGTGTGTGTGTGTGTGTGTATGAGAGAGAGACACAGACAGAGAGAGACAGAGACACAGAGACAGAAACAGAGAGACAGACAGAGTGGGAGAGACCTCACAAATTCAGAAGCTGTAAAGCTAAGCAGAAAAAGCCATGCCTGGGGCACAGGGAGGAACACGGGAATATAGCTGAAATGTACAGTGAATGTAGTGCGGGCTGGGAACCCTCAAGTGAACACTCAGCAGGAAAAGGGGAAGAGGGTTCAGCATTCATGCACAAAACATGAATGTCGAAACAAAACACTAGACCTTAGCAGTGATTCACTCTCCCTGCGCCTTCATTTCTGGTAGATTCTAATACTACAAACCTTGGACAGAAACCAATCATTTAAAAACATGGACAAATTACTTTTTGGAGTCATTTCTCTTTTTCTTCTCTGATATTTTTGAGTTTTCTTTCTCTTTTATTTTGTTCTCTTTTTCTTTTCTGTCCTTTTATTTGTTCTTTTCTGTTACTTTTATCTAATTCTGTTCATTTTCTTTTACTCCTTAACAGTATCCTTTATTTCACTTTTCTCTCCCCATTCTCACCTTCCATTTTTTTCTTTTTCTTTTTCTTTTTCTTTTTTTTGGTCTTTTTGAGACAGGGTCTCACTATGCAGTTTAGGCTGGCTTTGAGCTCACTTTGTAGCCCAGGCTGGTCTCAAACTCACAACAATCCTCCTGCCTCAGCCTCCCGAGTGCTGGGATTATAGGTGTTTGCCACCACGCCTGGCCATTTCTTTATTTTTCAAATTTTACTTCTTTCATTTTCTCATTTCCCTCCCCTCCATCTTTACAAGTGTTACTGTTATGTTTTATTAATTTTTGAATATTTGGTGGACTCTGTTATAATTGTTGAATTATCTTTTCTGTTATGAATGGTGGCATAGTTGTTGCATTTAGTAGATATTTACTGTACATCAATATGCAGTTTGTCTTTGTGCCTATAATTACAGATCTTTTTTCTATTGTTAAGGCTGGTAGAGTGGCAGCTTTTATTGGTTCTTATCCAATTTATCATTCATTCTATTATTGTGGCTGATTTTGTTGCTATTGCCAGAGTGGGAAAGCTGTTGCTATTAACAATTTTTGTTTGTTTGTCAATCTTCAGTTTGTTTGGATCATCAGCAATACTATAGTTCATTTCCAGAGACCTGTGTACTGGGACAACTGTACTTCACCCTTCTTCCCCAAATTCTGGAAGTGGTTGGAGGCCTACAGTTGGCCAAACCTAGACCACATCACTGGAAAGCAGACACTAACAAAAGGATCTTCATACTAGCAACAAAATCTCTCCACTGTGATTGACTCGCAACTCTCAGCAAAGAAAAAAAAAGAACAAACAAGAAAGAATATGCGGAGGGAAGGGAACAAAATGCCTGAAAAAACTCCCAACTCCCTCAAAGATAATCCACAGAGCCCTGGGGGGAATCAAAAGCCACCCAGCTGAATTATTTGAAAGGGTAAAAGAGACTTAAAAACCAACAAGGCACTTGGTGAGCTCTAAGAGATATAACTAAACAGATAAAGGACTTCACAAATTCACAGATTACACTAATAAAAAGCTAGCTGAGCTAAACAAAATGATGCAAAACATGAATGACCAATTTAGTAAAGAATTAGAGTCCATTAAAAGATACCAAACATAAGTCTAGGTGATAAAAATTTTGTTTTATTTCATTATTACTATTATATTTTTGGTACTGGGAAGCAAACTGAGGACTTTGCACTTGCCAGGCAGTTGCTTATGCCACTGAGCTATATTCCTGGTGTCTAGGTGATACAAGGCTATACTGAAAGTATGCACAGGTGAGACCGATACAAAGCAAACTGTCAGAACTGGAGCGAGAACTGATGCTTATGTTCAGAGATACTTTACAACCACCAAAGAACGTGGACAATGGGTCCAACAGCTGCTAAATGATGCAAAAAAGACCAATCTAAGGTCAATTAAAAGACAAGAGAACAGCGAAAATGGTATAAGAAACCTACTTACAGAAATAACAGTGGAAATTCCTCAAATATTGTGAAAACTTTCATGTACAGGTGGGTGGGGTATATAGAATCCCAAATAGCTAGTCAGAAAAGAACTCCACAACACATTACAGTCAAAATCCCAAAAGTCTAACACAAGGACAGAATCTTAAAAGCTGTCAGACAATAGCAATACACAACTTTAAAAGTAAATTATTAGAATCATTGCAGATTTCTTAACACAAACCTTAAAGGCTAGGAGACCTTGAAGTAAAGTATTTCAAGCACTAAAGAAAAAAAATCTTCAAACCCAGACTGATGTATCCTACAAAACTATCTTTCAAAATTTATGGAGAAATAAGATGTTTCCATAAAAGAGCACCTTAAGAAATTCATGATCACAGAATCAGCACCCCCAAAATTCTTAAGTATATCCTGGAAGGCAACAGTGAAGCCAACAGTGTGAAAGGTCAGGTGGAATGAATACACCAGGCAGGGTGAGTGGTTAAGCAGAAGTGGGAGAAGACAGAATCAGCAACAGCAAAACAAAGCCATGACAGAAATGAGACTCCTCAGTAATGCTGCTCAATGTGAATGATTTCAGTTTCCCAGATAAAAAACACAGATTGACAGAATAGAACAAAAAACAAAATCTATGCTGCATGTAAGAAATGCATGTAACTCTAAAATAAAGATTCATAGAACAAAAATCTGGACTTTAAGATCAAACTGATCAGAAGAGGCACTATATATTGGTTAACAATATACATTGGTTAACAATTCAACAGGAAGAGATAACAAATTTTATATATATAATCACCAGTGCATCCAACTTCATAAAACAAACACTGAAACACTACCGGACATAAAACATCAGTTAAACATCAACACAATTATAGTGGAGGACCTCAATAACCTACTATCACACATAGATCATACAGACATAAAATCAACAAAGAAATACCAGAGTTGAACCAAACCTCCAGAAAATGGTCTTAATAGATATCTACAGGATGATCCACCCAAAAACTGACTACAGATGTGTTATTCTCCTCAATAACGTATGAACTTTCTCCAAAATAGACCACATACTAGCCCATAAAGCATGCTTAAATAGAAAGAATCAAAATTATCCTGTCATATAAATCAGATCACAGTGCAATGAAACTAGAAACTAGAAATCAATGGCAAAAGAAACCATAGAAATTATGCAAAACATATGAAGATTAAACAAAATACTCTTGAATAATCAATGGGTCATGGAAGAAATCAAGGAAGAAATTTGATGCTGCCTAGAGTCAAATGATAATGATGATGCAGTACACCAGAACATACAGAACAAAGTAAACGCAGCCCTAAGCGGGGAGCCTGTTACTGCAAGAGCCCATATTAGAAAACAGAGCAAGCCCAGACAAACAACCCAATGATGTGCCTCAAGGGTCTAGACAAATGAGAGCAATCCAAATCCAAAGCTGGTACTAGAAAGGAGATTATAAATATCAGAGCCGAGATGAATGAAATCAAGATAAAAAAAATACTAAGAATCAGTGAATAGAAGCTCTGGTTATTCAAAATGATAAATAGAATAGACAAATCCTTAGCCAATTTTGCCCAAAAAAGAAAGACCCATATCAAAGTAACCAGAAATGAGAAACGTGAAATCACAATGAACACTGCTGAAATCCAGAAAATTATTAGTCACCACTTCAAAACCTATACTCAAATAAACTGGAGAATCCAGAAGAACTGGATGGATTCCTAGATACATATGAGTTACTAAAACTGAACAAAGCAGACATTAAAACCCCTGAATAATCCAATAAAAGGTAATAAAATGGAAGTAGTAATAAAAACCTACCAAGGAAAATGCAGAACCTGATGAATTCCCCACTGAATTCTACAAGAACTGCAAAGATCTAATGTCAATATTCTTCAGAGTCATTAATGAAATTGAAAGAGAAGGAATACTCCCAAAGCAATCCCCATAGCTAGCATTACCCTGATTTCAAAATTAGACAAGAACTCAACTAAAAAAGAATATTACAGGCCAATCTCTTTCACCAATATAGACACAAAAATCTTGAATAAGAATAATAATCACTGGCAACACATAATCAAAAATGATCAATCATAACCAAGTAGGCTTCACCCTAGAGATGCAAGGATAGTTCAACATATACAAATCAATAAATGGAATATGCCGCATAAAAAGGACAAAGTCATATAATCAGCTCAATAGATGCAGGAAAAGCCTTTGACAAAATCCAACATCCGTTCATGATAACAAAAACCCTGAAGAAAATAGGGATAGAAGGACCTTATCACAATCTGCTCTAAAGAGATATTTATGAGAAACTTAGCACCAACATCGTATTAAGTGGCAAAATGTGGACATCTTGCCCTGTAAAATCGAGAACAAAACCAGCATGCCCACTTCTACCACTCCTGTTCAACTTAGTACTAAAATATCAGGTAAGAGAAGGAAATAAACAATCAGGTAATAATAAAACAATCAGGTAAGAGAAAGAAATGAAAGGATACTATAGGAAGAAAAGTCAAATTATTGTTATTTGCAGATGACATGATCTTCCATGTAGAAGAAACTGCCCCCCAAATTCACCAGAAGTCTCCTGGAATAACCAAATTCAGTAATGTAGCAGGACAGAAAAATTAACACAGGAAAAATGAATAGTATGCCTACACATCAATAACAAACTCACTGAGAAAGAACTTAAGGAAAATTATACCTTTCAGAACAGTACCAAGAAAAATTAAATTTCTAGGGATTTACCTAACCAAGGAAGTGAAAGGCCTCTACAATAACAATGTTAGTACTCTGAAAAAGAAGATTGAAGAGGATGTCAGAAAATGGAAAGATGTTCCCTGTTTCTGGATAGACAAGACCAATACTGTTTATGTAGCCATATTTCCAAAACTGATACACAGAATTAATGCAGCCCCAATCAAAATATGAACAAGTATTCATCAGACAATTAGAGAAAACATTCATAAAATTCAAAGGGAACCAAAAGAGACCCAGAGTACCAAAAGCAATCCTGGGCAACAAGAACAATGCAGGAAGCATCACAGTCCCAGATTTTAAATTATTTAACAAAGCTACAGTGATTAAAACAGCATGGTACTGATACAAAGACATGTGGATCAATGGAATAGAATAGACAATGCAGAAACAACCCCATGCACATTTAATGTGCTTATCTGATCTTTGACAAAGGAGGCAAAACAGCACTGGAAAAAAGATAGCCTTTTAAATAGTGCTGGGAAAATTAGCTATCCACATGCAAATTGAATCTAGATCCACAGCTCTCACCATGTACTAAACTAAAATTAAAATAGATCAAAGATCTAAATATTAAAACAGAAACATTGAATCTGTTGGAAGATAAAATAGATGAAACCGTTGAAGACATAGGTGTAGGCAAGGACTCTGTACAGATCTGCAGTTGTGTATGAAATAACATCAAGGATCAACAAGAAGTTTTTGTGCAGCAAAAGAAACAACCAACAGAGTAAAGAGACAACATACATAGTGGAAATAACTTCTGTTTGCTGCTCCTCAGACAGAAGACTAATATTTACAATGTTTAAAGAACTCAAAAAAATTAGGCCCCTCAAGTAAAAGATCCAATTGAAAATGGGCAATTGAAATAAACAGATACTTTTCAGAAGTACAAATAGCTCATAAATACATTTTTTTTTAAAAAGTTCAAAATCTCTGGCCATTAGAACAATGCAGATTAAACCAACACTGCGATTCTGCCTTACTCTAGAAAGACTGGCTCTCATTAAGAAATCAAATAATAACACTACCGGCAAGGCTATGGGTTAAAAAGAACCCTTCTACATCAGTGGGAAGGTAAACTAGTACAAACTCTATGGAAATCAGAACGGAGTTTCCCCAGAAAACTAAAATAGAAATGCCATTCACCTCACCTATGTGCCACCTGCATAATTTCCCCAAAGATTTAAAGACATCATATTACAGCAATACAAGCACACCCACGTTTACAGCATAAATTCACAACAGCTAAATCTTAGAAGTGGCCTACACATGCATCAACTGGTGAGTGGATAAAGAAATGTGGTATTTGTACACAGTGGAGTACTACTCTGCTGTAAAAAAGGATGAATCTGAGTTATTTGTAGGGTGCCAAGTGAAAAACACATCACAGGAAGTTAAACTTCGCATGGTTTCTCTTCTATGAGAAACCAGAAGTACGAACACAAAAGCAAAATTAGAGGTCAGAGGAAACAGAGACAGATCTTTTGCAAATGGGAAGAGGACCGAGATGGAGGGGGAAGAAGCAGATTTTAAAAAGCATTAAGCTGTGTTATGTGCATGTCCCAAGTCCCCATGGTGAATGTAATCATCATGTACTAATAAAAATTAAAAATACAAAATATAAATTTGACAAATGCCTGTCAACAGGGAATTAATTACATCATTGGATATATACTTTCTGATTCTCCCAGGGTCAGAAACCTCTGCTAAATGGCTCATAGCACCCTGGTTTCTTCTACAGAGAAGTGTAATTATAGTCTTGTTTTTATGATTACTTCAAACCTGTCTCTTTCATAAGGCTCTCAGCCCAATTGAGGCTGGGACCGTGAGGACAGGCACGTGGGTGCCCATGCTTTGGATTGTGCTTAGTGTACTGTAGATGTTTAATACTTGAATACGTAATAAATACATACAAAGGAATATTACAAAGTCATTAAAATGTGACAATGTGGAATGGTTTATTGACATTAAAGTTACTCATAATACAATGATAAAGTTTTAAGAATCAGTTTATAAAATAGTAGTTATACTATGATTCCATTTTTATAAAAAGAGTATGTTTATAGATACATACATCAAAATATTAATAGTGGTAGCATTATGGAGGATACTTTGTCACTCTCTGCACAATCTGAATTTTTAAGACAACCATTTATTTGGTTTATTACTTTGATTTAAAACCTGTTTCAACAAAATAATTAAGTAGACAGCAAAATTACCTTTTTAAAAAATTCACAAACCACCACTTAGACAATTAATTTTGGCACATTGTATTAAATAGAACAGTATTAGACACGACCCAGATTTCTGAATGCAAATTTAAATGCCGGATTAAATTCACTGCACGGCTGCTTCTGGTTAGGG
This sequence comes from Dinomys branickii, assembly GCA_004027595.1. NCBI lineage: Eukaryota > Metazoa > Chordata > Mammalia > Rodentia > Dinomyidae > Dinomys > Dinomys branickii. The sequence goes on from PVLD010014265.1 coordinate 18,823, forward strand.
TGGCCCTTTTAAAAAAATGACCAACCCAAAGCCTTCGTTTCTGTATAAAATTCATTATTTAATTTAGGTCCATAATTACTCTCTTTTTATTTGTGCTCCTCCTCGGAATACGGAGAAGAGAACAGACTCATTTCTTTTCTTGTCCTATTTTTAGCAAGAGATCAAGCGAACTTAAGACAGTCGACTTCTAAATAGCCGTGGCTGCTACATTTAAAACACTTTCCTCACATGAAGTAAGTTTGCAAAGGCGAAGTTTTCCCCAAGCAAATTCCAGAGCATTGCCAAAATTCTAAAAGTACATCCACTTCAAAACACGTACCTTTAATACCCTTACTGGTTACAAAACTATAATTAAGAATAATTTTCCCTTTTAAAAGACATGAATTTATTTAAATAAGACATTCATAGAGCATAGTCTTTAAACAGAGCAGGAATATACTCCTTAGGTAACTTATCAGGTACGTATAATTGCACTTATTTTATATAACAAATACCATGACTGCAGAGAAATAGAAAATATTTTTGTATATAAATTCCTTTCCCAGCTGGATGTGGTGGTGCATATCTGCAATCCAAGAACTCAGGAGGCTGAGGCAGGAGGATTGCTGTGAGTCTGAGGACAGCTTGGGTTACATAGTGAGTTCAAGGCCAGCCTGGACTAGGAAGGGAGACCCTGTCTCAAAAACAAATTCCTTTTTCCCATTAAATTAGAAAAGTTTCACTAAGGATTAGTTAAAATAAAAAAGATGAAAGGAAAGAAGGAGGAAGGAAAGAAGGGAGGAAGGAAGGAAGGAAAGACAGAGAGAGAAGGAGAGAGAGAAAGGGTGTGTGCACATGGCTGTCTCTCTTTCAGTAACAGTGACTTTGTCTTCCTGCCAGTTTTAATCCATTAACACAAAGTCCAAAGCACCATATTAATAAGTTGTGCCAGCCCCAGGAGAACCGTTCAACCATGATTCATTTTCACTAAAAGCCTAACTAACAGAATAGTGATACATGTTGTGCCTTGGAACCGTAATCACATAGCACACATCATTTACAACACAAGCTGTAAGAATACGTGTGCCACTGTGAGGCTTTACATACACTCTGGAAATTAAAAAAGTTCAAGAATATCTTATTACTCTTCATTTCAGATCGAGGAGCATATGAGCTGGGTTTTCTAAGTAGGATTTCCACAAATTAGAGAAGCGTGACATTGTAGCTCCATCGATAATCCTGTGATCAGCTGACCAGCTCACGTTCATTATCTGTGCTTTATATACTTCTCCTTTCTGGTTAAATCGAGGCAGGGCCTAGAAATAAGGAAAACAAACACGGAGCAACCTTTCATGCATTCCAAACTCAGACTTTGGTGACAGTGGTGTGAGGTCAAGCCGACCCTCCTCCCGAAGGCAGCCAGCCAGTGGGCATCCCAAGTGACTGCAAAATGCTAGCTCCTACCACTCCACCTGCGAGAGGACACGCCTCGGGCTTTCGCTTTTCCTTAAGGACTCTCCCAGCCCCTACACAGTTTCCATACCTCCAGTAAATTTCACCTCAGGTTTAACATATGAAGCAGTTATTCAGTTAGCACTTGCTTTGTTCAAGGTACTCTAATGGTGTTTGGACAGACAGAAAGTAATACCACTAAGACATGCAGGCTCCTCGCTGAGATGATAAGAAACAGGCCACATGAACATGGGGAGGACATGGATGTTGGGGAACAGCAGAGCAGGCAGGGGGTCTGTGCAGGAGGGCAGGGGGCGAGGTTGGAGACAGGTCACAGCCAAAGCGGAGTAACACGGCTGGGGCAGGGGAAGTCACTGAGGATGGTGCATCTCACTCTGCCTTTGGTGCAGGCCCTTTTAAAAAAAGCAATTCAAATCTATGTTGGGATATTTAGACAAATACTTTAAAAGTGAACTATTATGTAATCCCAGTACTCAGGAGGCTGAGGCAGGAGGATCGTTGTGATTTTGAGACCATCCTGGCCTGCAAAGTGAGCTCTAAGGCCAGCCTGAACTGCAGAGTGAGGCATTGTCTCAAAAAGACAAAAAAAAAAATAGTGAACTATTAAAAAATAATAAACTAGAAGCCCAACTTCCTACTAGATTCAACAACAAAATCACTCTGTCAAACTGCTAAGAAGTTTCTGAGTCCTGCTCTTTGAATCTGTCCTTATCACCATTGGGCTGGATACAGCAGTTACAGCTGGGCCTGTGGCCACTGCAGCCACCTTGGCTTTGATTCTGAGCGAGAGGAGAAGCCACCGGGGCTCTGAGCTGAATGGACACTCCCTTCAGGGGGAGACTTCAGGATGAGCAGGCGGGGAGCCAGGGGTTGGTGAGGAAAGCCCAGACGCCTGCTAGTCCTCCCAGCAGGTAGTATGCTTGGAGCTGCAAAGTGAAGTTTGGTCTGGAGCTGTTAACCGGGAGTCAGCAGCACGGAGGTAGTTAAAGTGTCAGACCGGATCGGGTAATGAAGAGTGAGACCCAAGCCCCGAGGGGGCGATGAAGGGACTCGGGAAGAAACCCAGGCCAGAAGACATTTGCAGTCATAGTCAAGCCCATTTCCCCAGGAGTGAAGCTGGGCCTAGTGCAGCTGATGGGCCGCAAAAGCGAGGACTGGGACTGGGTGCCAAGAAAACTCAAGATGAATCAGACAATTTAGCAAGGAGTTTAAAATTTATAGTGAGAACAAACTAGCACAGGAGAGCTAAAATAGAGGCAGAAATTAAACACTATCTGTTCACAACTAAGGTTTATAGTCTAAACTGGGTATGCTGGTGCATGCCTGTATTCCTAGCTACACAGGAGGCTGAAGCAGGAAGATTGCTTGAGCCCAGGAGTTCAAGACCAGCGAGAGCAGCATAGTGAGACCTTGTCTCAAAAAATGAGAAAGACTGATACTCTAAGAACTATGGTTCATATCTTGGGTAAAATGATTCTTTAAAATATACCTGCTGAACAGATATATGTGTACCAATATTTATGCATTATTCACAATAGCAAAAAATGGAAACAACCCAAATATTCATGGTGAATGGATAGTAAATAACAACTCCCTCTCCCTCTCCCTCTCCCTCTCTCTCTCTCTCTCTCTCTATATATATATATATATAATGTATATATATAAAATTTATATTTTATTCCACTCTAAAAACATGGGATTCTGGCTTAGGCCACATCATGGATGAATTTTCAAAATATTATGCTAAGTGAAATAAGATAGATATAAGAAGACAAATACTCCGGCTAAATGAAGCACCAGATGGTCAAATTCAGAGACACAAAGTTGAATGGTAGTTGCCAGGGGCTGGGAAAATGTGGGAATTGGGAGTGCTGATCCAAGTGTTGAGTTTCAGCTCTACAGATGAAAACACTTCTGGAGATGGACAGCGGTAATGGTTGTACAATATTGTGAATGTACTTACTACCTCAGAACCTTTCCTATGAGTGGTTGAGATGGAAGGTTTAATGTTATATATTTTTTACCATAATCACACACATATATTTTCTACACACACACACACACACACACACACACACACACACACACACACAGAGTTAGAAGAAAATAAATCTCTTTAAGGAAAAGGAAAAGCAAAGCTCTGCAAGCAGGTGTGACAGTCTGGAAGCTGCAGAAATCCAGGCTTCGGTGAGAATAAAAGTTGTTGGGAAGAGAGTAAATAATAAAGTTATTGTCACACAAATGCCTGCTGTGGAAGGAAAAGTGTCGGATGTGTGCGTGTGTGTGTGTGTTTTACTCTACTTTCTGTTTGCCAGAAGGTAAAACGGCCATTATCATAAAGAGGGATTAATTTAGCAGCCAACAAACTATTTGCTGGGTTCTGATGCCACAATAAAGCAATAAAGTCATGAAGGACGAGTTCAGGGACACTCATTGTGGAAACCCTATAAATATTGTAGAGAGAAAGGATTCTCTAAAACACGAAGAACAAACAGCAAAGTTCACAGTGTGCTAATGACATTTACTAATGATCAAAGTGTCACCGATGAGCCTTTCAGCCCTGAGCAACTAAGGGTGTCCAGGCCCCGCTGCTTTAAACTTTGATCGGTTGGCACTGAGTCAGCATGGGCATAGTTTTTCAAAATCCAGATGGTTTTAATGTCCAGTGGTTAAAAACCATCACAGCCTTAGTCTAAGTCCGCATCTCCTGAATCATGACCACAGGTCCCTGGTGTTGGAACCACCTGTGTTCTTGTTTAAAATATAAGAATGGGTACTTTATACCTAAGACAGCTAGCTCGCCCAGTGATTCTCTGAGTATAAGTTTTAGAGAAATGCTCTAAAAGGGGTCCCTCACATTGTTCTGAATAACAATTCAGACTGGTTTATTATTACTCTTTGGTATTGTGCAATAAAGACATTTGGATAGAAACAGTGAATGTATTTGTGGTTTTCCATAAAGACTTGCAACTGTGCCTGATGTAGTTCTCAATGGTCAGTCCACACAGAAACAATCCAGATCACCATGCTAGGAAGAAACGACTAACTTCCTAGCCAGATCTCATGCACTCCAACCTGCAAGGTGAGGAGTAAACTTAGGAATGAGTACTCCTCCATGTGTCCCTTCCCCCATTTGTGTTTTTCAGTTGTTTAATACACCTACCTTGATTGATCCAAGGGCCCCAATTGCTACTTCAGGGGGCAATATCACTGCTTTGGCATAAGTACCACCAATCTAAAACAAAAGGAAAGAAAAGAGTAGAAAACTAAGCTTTTGGAGAGAACAAATGGTAAATGACATTTTGTATTTTCAATGGTGCATAGGATCATAAAGTAATGCTATGGCTTACAAGTTTGAACATCCTCACTCACCGATCCAATGTTGGAAAGAGTAAATGTCCCTCCGGCAAGGTCAGTGGTGCTGAGCTGACCCAAAGAACCCAGATTCTGGAGGCGGTTCAATTCAGCAGCAATCTCAAATACAGAGCAGATCTGAACATTCTTCACATTAGGGACAATCAACCCCTGCTCAGTATCCATTGCTATCCCAATGTTATGAGAAGCCTAGGAAATAAAACAACTATGAAAAACTATTTCCATCAGACTGCCAGTGATTCCAAAGATATCATCTTAAAATGATTTTTAGGTTTTTTTTTGACAAAGATAACTTTTTGTTGGTAGGACTATAGGTCATTGTTAGCGGGAGTGTTGAGCTGTTACAGACTTTCTGAAAAATGTCTGACAATATGTACCAATGCATAAAACTTTGTGCTAAGGATCTACAAGAACACACAGGGAAGTCAGGTACAGTAAGTCTGAGAAACCATAAACAATCAAGAGCTTTAACAGGCCACTGAGTTCTACTTATGGACACATGATGATGCCATCAAGTATTAAATGAAAATGAACAAAAGCAAAAAAATGTAAGATTTCATATTTTTAAAAGAAGTATATAAAGTGAAACTGTAGGACCTTCAATGTTTGTGTTTTTAACTCAGAAAGGAGAGAAGATTCAAAGCAGAGAGAGAAACAGAGAAAGAAAGAGAGATCTTATTTATCCAGAGATAATTTCAAATCTACATGGGAGAATATACATCTCAGAATAGTGAATTACATTAGGGCCATGGATTGAGGGTAAACACTATCTTTTTTAATATAGAAAATTTCCTGTATGTAATATGTCCTATGGCATAAAATTCTAGGCATAGTAGACTTTAAAATAATATAATGGAAAATATAAATATCTATTTTATTTTCCTATTTATATCTTTTATGCATTTACTGTCTTTTAAGCATCATTATTTTCTTGTCTGAATCTTTTGCAACAAGTAGTATTTAATCAGGAAGTATTAAAACAAAACCAAACTCAGCTGGCTACACTACTCACACGGGAATATTTTAGGACTGACTTCCCAGAGTATCTAAGCTCCTGCTGATTGCAGATTTCTAATGAGAAATGTGTGTAGAGAAGAACATCCCAGAAAGGTCTCAGTCTTAAGACGCTTTCACTCTGAACAGAAGAGTTCACTCAAACTGAATTCAAATTTTTACTACTTTTTTTGTTCAAATTATTCTCATTCTTAAAATTTTGGGAATTCAATTTTGAGAGAGCTATTTGGGGAGGGTAATGAGAGTGGGTTACATAATCCATTACCTAATTTCTGTAAGTTTCCATTATTTTAAGCAGAAAAACAAAAGGGCTTTAACAGGGCAATCACAAACGGTTGGGTGTCAGCACGTGTTTGCGCTGAGTAACGACAATTCTCATGCGGAGCTGGTACATGTGAGGACACGTCGTCATTTCCCTCCCCTCCCACCCTTCCCTGATCCTTCCAGCTCCTGGTTCCCGCCCTATTTGCAGAAGATCTATTCCTGTTTTCATTCTTCAGTCTTCTTTTTCGCCCCTTCTCCTCCCCACTCCTTCCCATTCAAAAAAGACTTTCCTCTGGCCTACCTTTTATTTTGCATTTTATGTACATTTTGAGTTCCTCGTATAAGAGAAACTGTGTGGCACTTAAACTTGTGTGTTAGATTCATTTTACTTAATATTACAGACTTATGGCTGTGCATGGTGGTGCACCCCTGAATCCCAGCATTTGGGAGGCTCAGGCAGGAGGATCACTGTGAGTTTGAGGCCATCCTGGGCTACACAGTGAGTTCAGGACCAGCCTGAACTACACAGTGACTTTCTCAAAACACAAAACAAACAAAAGTCTCAAGGCACATCCATCTACCCACACAGGCCTCTTGTTTAGGATTCTCTGACAGGGCAGTGTTTCACTGGGCACAAATCCACATGTGTTTTTGTGCTGGTACCATGCTGTTTGTAATCACGGTAGCTTTGTAATATAATTTCAAATCTGAGATTGTGATGCCTCCTGCTTTTTGTAACCCAGGATTGCTTTTCTTATTCTGGGTCTCTCCTGGTTCCACATAAATTTTAGGATTGTTTTCCATGGATCTGTGAGTAATCCTATTGGTATTTTGATTGGTACTGGGTTAAATCTATATATCATTATGGGAAGGATGGCCATTTTGACTATACTGGTTCTGCCTCTCCAGGAACAAAGGACATCTTCCTATTTTCTAACATCTCCTTTGATCTCCTTTTTCAGTGATATAACATTGTTGTAGAGGGCTTCAGCTTCCTTGGTTAGGTAAATTCATAGCAATTTAACTTTTCTTGATACTAATGAGAATGGTTCTGTTTTTCTGATTTCTTCCTCAGTGAGTCATTACTACTGCACAGGAATGCAACTGGTTTTTACATGACTTTCTATCCTGCTTTATTGCTGAATTTGGTTACTAATGGTAATTCTAGGAGTATGTTCATGGATTTTTTTGGAGGGCTCCTGCAAATAATGATATTTTGACTTTGTCCTTTCATATATAAATGTATTCCATTTATTTCTTTCTCTTGTCTGATTGCTTTGGCTAATGTTTTAAAGGCTACATTGAATAGGATAGTGGACATCTTTGTCTTGCTCCTGATATTAGGAGGGAAGCTTTTAGTTTCTATCCATTTAATATATCAGCAGTAGGTTTGTCATAAATGACTTACAGTAATTGAAAAATCTAAACAGTATTATTATCTATGAGTAAAATCCAGGGCTTTGTGCATTCCAAAATTTAGTGTTTTACACCTTTAAATGCAGCCTTTAAAAGCATTACTACTTGAGGTATGATAGGAGTCTCTCTAACCTGCAAGCACATTTGCACAATCTACTTATACTGAATATTTTTATGATGCATAGCCAACCTTGTACGTTATAGTCTCGCAGTTTTCATCCACTGAAGAATTAAGGATCGGAAACTGTAGTAATCCCAAAGACGCAGCCTGTTTTAACAGAAAGAAAATGCAATATTGGCATTTTTAACTCTGAAAAACCAGAGGATTAAAAGCAATGAGACATATAAAAGGAGGGGAGAGAGAGAGAGGGAGGGAGGGAAAAGGAGGGAGGGAGGGAAAGAGAGAGGGAGAGGGAGGGAGGGAGACTTATTTATATTGAGTTTTAATTTCAATTCTACATACCCTGAGGCACATTACTGTACTTTCATAGTTATCTCCAAGCAACATAAAATTAGGTGACTGTAATCATTTAAGAATAAAAAATAGCTGGGGATGGGAGTGCATGCCTATAATCCCAGCTACTCAGGTAGCTGAGGCAGGAAGATAGCAAGTTCAAGGCCAGCCTGGGCAACTCAGCTAGACCCAATCGCAAAATAAAAAGAGCTGGAGTTATAATTCACTGCTCCCTAGGTTCAATCACCAGTCTCACAAAAAAGAGAAAATTAATAGATACGGTAGTTTGTAAATAGCAAGAAGATTTTCAAAATAATTATACAGACTGAACAAAGTTCCAAAGAAAATAACTCAGTTCTGACTTCATTTTCACGTCGTATCTTAAATTTTCTGAGAAGCAAACAAGTAGTTCAAAGATACAGTAGGAATCAAAATGCAAAAAGTAGATAAGCTGCTTCCCTGTGTAGAGAGAACAGGTGATGAGGATTTGAAAATGCACCGAGCACAGGAACTGAGTGTTCCACCTGGTGTCCTTGCCAAGTGCAGGTCAGAGCTGGTTCCAACGTTACGTGGGCCCAAGTCCTACCGAACTGTATCGATGTCTTTCCTGTCTGCCTTGCCCTAACCTCAGCCCTTCTTTTCTTCTTCTGTCTCGAAGACCACTCCTTCCTTGTCTAGATTCATATTCCCCTACCTGTACCCCAAATGTTCTCGATACTTAAAAGTTTCTTTGCCTGAAAGAGCACACACTGCATTTGGTGTCCACACACTTCACATTAAATTTTTTTTTTTTGGTCTTTTTGAAATGAGGTCTCATTATGCAGTTCAGGCTGGCCTTGGATTCTTTTGTAGCCCAGGCTGGTCTTGAACTCACAATGATCCTCCTGCCTCAGCCTCCTGAGTGCTGGCATTACAGGCGTGCGACACATGGCCAAATAAACATGTTAAAGAGTATTAAAAAGAATTTCCTCTCTCAACTGCCTTGAATCCCGTTGTGTTGTGCTATTTTTGTCTGTGGGTTGCTGGTCTTGTCAGAAGGAAAAAATCAAATCTCTGAATTAGAGTTTGGGAAGAGTTTAAATATATAGAGTGGGGGTTCACAGTCATTGGTTTAGTTAGGATGAGCAAAGGAAGCAGCTCAGTGAAAGATAAATATAACAAAAACATTTGCTATAAATTCCTTAGTCCTTACAACTTGAAAGTTTCAGCAAGCATTTAACTCGATGACTGTAATTTTAATGTTCTTTATGTAAAAAGCCATAACTAAAGTTAACCTAAAGAGTGACATATAAACACAGTGCTTTGAGTATAATCCAAATTTTATAAAAGGGAATATAAGCTACATGTCTATTATTCCTGTGTAATGTTCTGTACTACTTTTCTTTTTTTCTAAATCAAACCTATACTCTTTAAAACAGATTTAAAGGTGATATAATATGGCACTCTTCGTTTGAAAATTAATATAACAGGATTGGGGATATAGCTCAGTGGAATAAGTGCCTGCCTGGCAAGCGCAAGGTCCTGAGTTCGATCCCGAGTGCCGTGAAAAAAAAAAAAAAAGAAAATTAATATAACATTAAGGTTTTTTTAAAAGAAGAAATCAGGAAGGAAATATGACATCATAATATTGTGTATCAGTTTCTGCCTGTAGGCAATAAGGCTAGCTGGTATAAAGTAAGGCAACAGAAAAACCGACAAAAATAAAATTGGAAGTCATCATGGTCAATAAAGGTCTGTCATATTGTGCAGAATTACAACTACCCAGACACAAAGAGATAATTGAAGTGGAAGATTGAATTCAAATCCACAAAGTCAGATACTTTGGTAGTACTGTACTTTCAAATGTTCTGAAACTTATATGTCATTTTAAAACAAAGTACACTAAATTTTATTTTCAAACTACAGACATTTCATGCAAACTGCAACAATGAAGAAAACTGACAAGAGATTAATATGTGTAAACAGATTTGCCGAGGTCAGTAAGAGGAACCTGGTCCAAAATAGTAGCGAGGCGCTCTTGCTCTTCAAGGTGAATTTGAGAGCCTTGGGGGGCCTTTTTCTTTTGAGACCCTCTTGCTGTGTAGTTCCAGGCTGGCCTCGAACTCACTATGTAGCCCAGGATAGCCGCAGCTTCTCCTTGAGAATGTGTGGGCCGAGAAAACCTTTCCTCGGTCAGCAAACAGCCAACCACTGCCCTCGGTCAGTACCCACTGCTCCACCCGCTTTCTACCACGTTTTCTTAGCGTCTCTTTCCCCTGGGCTTCTACTCTTTCTCCAACCCAGGGCAGCCAAGCTTCCCCTTCTACAACGTCTCCTTTGCTCAGTTCTGGCAGAGGCCACTGTGACCCGTACTTTCTACTCCAACAGCCTGTACTTAGTATGTTACGCAGCCTTTGTAGGCATCTGCCTGCTCCCGCTTCCCTCGGCGAGGTCTCTCCTGTCTGGGTCTGAGGCCGAGTCGTGGCCGGCCGTACACGCACCTGCACTCACACCCCTTAGCGGTGCTCCCTCCAGCGCGGAGCTCGGCCACAGGCCTGCAGGCCAGTGAGGCAGGAGCAGCCCTTGTTGCAGAAGCGCTTGCAGTGAAGGGCCTGGCTTGCGTGCCGGGAGACACCCGAGGCCCTTCCCCAGGCTCCGCTCCACCACGCTTGCTCTTGCTCGCTCAGCGTTTCTGCTCCATCTCTTCACCCCTCTCTGTGAGCACTGTGATGCCACGTTGAGGCGGGGCTGGGGAGATGGGAGACGTCTGGAGGGAAGCGGGTCAGCCCACCCAGAAAGCCCCTGCCCGCCTGTGAGCGGACTGCAAGTGCGAGGGCTCGGTGCACTCCCCTGTACACGAGCGTCAGGAGTAGCTGCTGTTTATTTAATTTTTTGCAGCTGTTGTTTAAACCATCACATTGAAACCACTGACGTGGCTTCTACGCGGCTCTCCCCTGCTCTCCTGCGGACACAGCACTGCCTCCAGCCCCCGCTCACCCCTTTCACTGTGTTCTGCTTCCCCTGCGAAACTCTCAGCCGCTTTCCTGTTTCGATTGCCTCGTCTCAAGTCAACGCGTCCTCCTTTCATTCGGAGACGTTATACCACCGTGTGCACAGCGCATGCACTGGTCCGAATGGTTGCTGAGTGGTTGCTGAAGGACAGTGGTTTCTTTTTCATACAGCTTAGAATCCATTGAAGAGACAAAAAAGTAAACAGTGGTGATAACGGGGACAAACGAGGATTTGACTCAGTGACAGCTGCGGAGGGCCTCTAAAGTTCACACCCTAGCGAGCGCGATGTGTATCCGGGATGCGCAGGCAGAAGAGGACGAGCATTCCAGGTAGAAAAGAGGAGTTAAAGACCTCAGTATGCACTTTTGAGTAAAACAGATCAGAACCAGAAACTTACTTTTCCATTCGCCAGCTACGTGTTCCTGACCAGTTTCTCAACCTCTTTGAGCCCTAACTTCCCTAAATACAAAGTAAGGACAGTTGTGTGTCCATGTCAGGGTTACTCTGAGAATCAGGAGGTGTTGCACATAGTACGCTTACTATAGGCCCCCGGCACATGGTAGCTGCTATGTGATGCTCATTCATGTGGGCTATACTGTCAGTTGCTTAAGGTCTGCTGATGGTCTAATTCTATTCTGTACTTGCTTTAAGGCCTCTGTATACATTTGATAAATGAATGAAAAGAAATAGATGTTTGTGATATGCAAATTCAGTACCAAATTTCATTTTAGACAAAAAGGAGTTTTGGTCATCCTTTCAGAATTAAAGGTCTTACTTATCTGACAGGACAACTCCCACCTAGTTCAGGGAGGTCAGCAGATAAAAATATGGCACAGAAGGCTGGGTGTGGTGCCTGGAAGACGAGCACTCTGAACGAGCACTCAGGAGGCTGAGGCAGGAGGATTGTAGGGAGTTCGAGGCCAGCCTGGGCTATAAAGTGAGCTCAAGGCCAGTCTGAACTGCATAGTGAAACCCTGTCTCAAAAAGATAAAAAAAAAAAAAAAAAAAAAAGACAGAAAAATATGGCAGAGATTCCAATTTTATAAATCCCAAAGAAACAAAGAAATAATGGGTTTGCACATTTTTCTAAATATATGATGATAAGAAGTAATATTTTTACTCAAATCTAGTTAATACATTGCATCTTTGTAGAAAAATATAAATGTCCTAATCTAGCCCTGTTTGAAAGGAATGAAATCTCACCTTTATGAAAAAAGGCATGAAGGAGAGTTTAATTCCACGAGCCAAAGCAATGGGTTTTAATTCTTCTCGTAGCTTAATTAGTTCAGTGAGATCAACCTCATCACAATACCCAAAGTGAGGAATCTTCAGAGCTTCCGACATGGTCTTGACCATTGCCTTTTGAAAGCCTGGAAAACATCCGGCCATAATTTTATCAGTCTGTTAATGTATTAAAATACAGAATTTAGCTGGGTGGGGTGGCATACGCCTGTAACCCCAGCACTCGGGAGGCTAAGGCAGGAGGATCACTGCCAGTTCAAGGCCAGCCTGGGCTACAAAGTGCACTGAAGGCCAGCCTGGGCTACAAAGTACACTGAAGGCCAGCCTAAACTGCATAGCGAGACCCTGTCTCAAAAGAAAAAAAAAAAAAGACTAAAATACAGAATTTAACAGTTCATACAAAGTGAAGTGTTTTCTGGCAAAACTGTTATTTCACTATAAAAAGTATGTGCTGAATCTGAATGTTCCTTTTAGTAAGATTTGAAAACATCATATTATAAACATGCATTTATTGAAGTAGCTGCCCCAAAATACATGCACTACTGCGTCATATTGCTATTATTATTGATTACCTGTTACAGGTTCTGTTCTGTCTTTGCCTATGGACGCTGGAGGCTTTGACACTGGTATGGGAACGGCCCTGTCTTTTGGCTTTGGTGGAGGTGGTACAAGTTCAGCTTTCGGAGAAGGAGGTAATATGGCTCCTGTCTGCTTTTCCAGATAGCTGAGAATGTCTTCTTTAAGTATTCTGCCATCTTTTCCCGAGCCGACAACTTCACTGAGCTTAATCTAAAGAATAACACAGTTTATACTGAAAATGCAACTACTTAAGAACACAACTGTATCACAGCTTAAAAATAGAAGGTAATCACTTTTTTTTTTTTTTTTGGCGGTAGTGGGGATCGAACTCAGGACCCTGCGCTTGCTAGGCAGGCGCTTATTCCACTGAGCTATATCCCCAGCCCTCACTTCTTTTTTGATGCAGGGTCTTGCTATACATCCTAGGCTGGTCTGGGACTCATTATATAGCCCAGGCTGACCTGACCTTGAGGAAATATATAATGACTGAGAAAATGTTTTTTGAAGTGACATAGACTCACTGTTAAATTATTTTTTGTTATTTAGGATTTTTGTCTTTGTTTTTTCAAGTCAAGGTTTTGCTATATAGCTCAGCCTGGCCTAGGACTATGTACCCGAGGCTGGCTTTGAACTCCTAGCAATCCTCCTGCCTCAGCCTCCCAAGTGCTGGGATATTAGACATGAGCTACCACGTCTGGCTCGACTCACTCTGTCCTCACTGCTTTATTAGCTGTGCAGCCTCAGACACATTACTTTACCTCTGCAAATCCTAGAATAGCTCTGTATCTCACTGGGTTAAATGAAATAATATTTAAATACCACAGCGTCAAGGAACTATCTTGCTTGGTATTCCACCCTCTATTCAATTAACAATTGTGCTACGGTTTGGATCTGGAATGCCCTGTGTGTTAAAAACCTAGAACCCACTTTGAAACTGTGACCCGGGATAAACATTTCCTCTTTATAAATTGGTTATCTCAGGCATTGTTATAGCAACAGGAAGCTAATGCTGAGCGACAAAGGTAATCCCAGCGATTGGCCTCCTTGCCTCAAGGCAGTACAGCCCTGTGGTCTCCCTCTTCCCCTTGGATCAGAGCAGACCATTGACACCACATTCATGCCTGGCCCAGTTCCCTTCCCCTTCATTTCCCAACCTGCTTCTCTCATTTCCTGTACAGGGCTTCACTGCAACAACGGGATCGCAGGGAGCTAAGTTCCTGTTCCACTGTGCTTCCAGGTTACCTGACCCATGACACTGGTATTTACTAGGGCTCAGTGAACAGTAGCCCTGTTACTTGGCCCTAAACAATGAAACAAAAGGCTCAGCTAATGTTAAACTAGTAACAAACTCACGATGTCTCTCACTTCTCCCACCTGCTTTTGTGCCGCTATCACTTTTCATGAACAGACACTTTTCATATTTTTGTTAATGCCAGCATGGGCCATCTCATCACAGGACAGGTGATTATTGTCTTCACAGATACAAACCAATACTTTCTATGCAATCTCAGATTTAAATATCAAGCGAACCTACGTTGTTCTCCATGGCCAGGCGACGGACTGCAGGAGTTGCGAGTGTCTTCTGGCCCTTTATCTCTTGGTGCGTGTGCTCATCATGGGACACTGCAGGGGTCTCAACAACGTCTTCCTCCAAATCTGGTAATAAGGTAAAACTTGACTTTAGCTGAAACATATTTTTAGAAAGCTTAGTGACCTAGATCTAAAATAAAATATAAGATTTAAAGTTTGTAGTCAAACACGTTTGGCTGCTTTAGAATGGGAACACACACGTTTCCCAAGGTGGGTGTGCAGCGGGGGTGTGTGAATACCTGGTACTGTTTAAGTATTTGTATGAGGGTATAGTCCTCATCTCTTAGAACTATACAAATGCTAAAAGTTAATTTGAGAGTTTCTTCCATACATTTTTATTTTGCTTTTGACAGAATATCTCACTACGTAGTTCAGGTTGGCTTTAAACTCACTATGTGACCCAGGCTGGGCTCCAAATTGCAGCGATCCTCCTGCCTCAGCCTGTTGGATGCTGGGATTACAGGCATGTGCCACTACATCAGCCTCTTCCATAAATTTTTAAAATATACTAAGATTCTTATTTATATTTATGCATAGTATAAGAATTAAACATGATGTGAATTATATGAAATAATTCTAGACAATCTGTGACTGTCTTAAACACTCTCCTAAAATGATGTAGTATTGAAGTTTTTGTTGTGATTTTTTAAAAAATTTTTCTTTTATTTTTTTGTCCTTTTGAGACAGGGTCTCGTTATGCGGTTCAGGCTGGCCTTGAGCTCACTTTGTAGCCCAGGCTGGTCTTGAACTCACAACAACCATCCTGCCTCAGCTTCCCAAGTGCTGGGATTATAGGTGTGCGCCATCACGTCCAGCTCTTTTGTTGTGCTTTGTATGTGGCTTAAAGAATGTGGTCTGGACAATACTAATTTGGTTGGTCTATTCTCTAGCTCTGTAGTCCTGATACAAGAAAAAGTACCAAGCTAATAACATGTACTTTTGGAAGAAAAAAGTATTTTTGAAAGCATTTAAATGTCAAAGTTTGTTGCTAGAAAGTCAATGACATATAGCAGAATCTCTGTATAAATTGATAAATTAAAAACTTAGTGTGATGGTTTGTGTCTGGATATCTTCCCAAAGCTTCATGCAGTCATGGGGGTGGGCTCTTTGAAGGTGGCTGAATCTAGAGTTCATGACCGATTCACCGTCTAGTGCTGGGACTGGGGGTGTGAGGGCTACACCCCCCCTAGGGTGGCAGCCTGCACACAGGCTAAGGCAGGGACAGGCTTGCTCCTCCCTGCTTGCTCTTGCTGCTTTTGCTGTCTTCTGCTGCCCTGAACTGTTGCCCTCTGCCAAGCCACGCTGGTTTGGAGCCGGCTGATTATGGACTGAAACCTCTACAAGTTGTGAGCTTCCTTAACTTTGGGCATTGAATATTTTGTCTCAGCAATAACAGAAAAGCAACTAAGACACTTAGCTTCTAAAATTCAGGAGACAACCTGGTCTACGTCGACAGTGAACTATTATTACTATTTGGAGGTACTAGGGATTGAACCCGGGGCCTTCACACTGAGCTGTATCCTGGGCCTTTTTTATTTTCAATTTCGAGAGAAGGTCTTGCTACACATAGGTAAGTTGCCCAGGCTGGGGTCAAACTTGTGGCCCTCTGGCCATGGCCTCCCAATGTGATGGGTGGATCATAGGCCATGTGCCACCATGCCTGGTGACTTTCAATTTTAAAAGCTTTCTACTGCTGCAACTGTAAAAGAGTCTATCTATTTCTCCCTACTAGTCTATAGATTGGCCCAATGGAACTCTCAACATTTTCCAAAGTGTGACAAAGGGAAAAAAATCCAAAGATATCTTATTGGGCACCAATTTTTGCGCCACTTATACAATATCTTAATTTACTCTCCATTATAATTGTATAAGACAGACATTATTAGTCCCATTTGATAGACTAAGAAGGGGAGGGGGCTTGAGAGATAGGGACTGGCCAAAGGTCACATACACAGTCAATTAAAGACTCCTGAGAAACCACTTTGAAAATATCAATACGTAATACAGCAACCATTGATAATTTCCTGCCACTGTGCCTGTTACTCTGTATTGCTTGTATTGTTCTTATGCTATTGTGTAAATGGATGTCTGTCTGTTAATATGTTTTTCTTCTTTTATTTTTAAAATAAATTTTAAAAATAATCAATGAAAGAGCTGAAATTCAATCCTAGGGCTGACTCAGACTATGTTGTTTCCATTAGCTCATGGCCCTAGAAAATTTTCTGTCTGGCCAAAATAGAATAGAACTCTTACTATTTAAAGGATCATTTTCCTCACTTTTCAAAGTCCCTGTATATTCTCCATCTTTGGCAAAACTATTGCAGATACTAGTAAGAAAGATTAGCATTAGGAACTAAAATCCAAAGGAAAATCAAGGGACCCCAACATCAGCTTAGATAAGGCATATTTACTGAAATATGAGAAATGTATCCATACTAGAATATAACATACAGTAAAGTCAGTATACACCTTTCAAAGAGATTAAGCGCTTTACTACTGCTACTTGCTTTTTGGAAAATCTTTTGATACATCACTTACAGAGGAACTCTTTGTAGGGTAACTGGTGAGAAGTCATTCAGTAATTATTTGTAGTGTTATATAAAGTTGTTGGAAGAAAGCTCTCTCAATAAAATACCACCTTACTGCACAGCACTTCAAATGGCTTTTAATGTGTTTTTACACAGTTTTCCCTTTCATGATCACAAAAATGTTATAAATAACATTTATAACACTAGGGGCTTACAGTTAAAACCAAACTTAAATTTTGTCATGTTTCTCAGTTGCTGTAGTTTTCACGGTTGTAGCAGTACACACCAGTATGTGAGATTTAACCTTTCATGAGTGATCTTTAGATGATGAATCAGAGTATACTTTAAAAAGTTTAATAAAATCTTAAGAAAAAAAGAACTTTGACAACTAAGCACTTTTTCTCATGAAGCCTCATATAAATTTAGCAGAAAAAAATCCTGACAATGCAAGTGTACAATAAAGCCACATTATTTGAGATTAACTTAGCAGAAGAGTAACTCAGTTGGTGAAAACATGAAACCTGTGGAAATGCAGTATGCCTTGGCATTTCAAAAAGTCTTTCTAAGAACTATATTAAGTAGTTCAATTAATCCAATTACCTGGGGGCACTGTTTGGAAACACTACAGCATACATGTGTGTTTGGAAGTTCTTTCTTCATAGCACAGATAGAAATTTTAGTTTGGTGCCTATCAAAATGATCATAGGTGGAGAATTAATGACATTAAAAGTAATGAGATTTCATATCATTTTCATTCTCACTGCAAATTATTAAAACAATAGCTGGGTATGGATGGTGCATGCCTGTAGTCTCAGCACTTAGAAGACAGGAAGGAGGGGAGCTCTGTGAGTTCAAGGCCAGCCTGACTACAAAGCAAGACCCTGTCTAAAAAAAAAAAAAACGGGTTACTTTACCTCTGATCTTAATGTTCTTATATCAAATGCAAATTGTAATCTAGATGAGTAAATGAAATAGCAGAACAAAGCACAGAGAAAGCACTCCGAAGGACTGGGCTGATGTGAAAGGATAAATGCCACGTAAAGTAGAATACTAGTCTTACGCAGTGTTCTACCACCAGCGCCCCTTCCTCGCTGCCCTGGTACTTATGGATGGCAGGACGCCCCTCACTTAGCTAGAGTAACTCTGCTCTTACCTGCTACAGTGGCCCGGAAATTTAATCCTGCACACAGCTTTGGGCCCTGACTACCGAGACCAGCTGCCACACAGCTTCTGCACGAAACCTGCACACTTTCTCCAGGAGAAAGGCGTCTAGGCTCTCGTTGGAGTCTATTCTCTCTTCTTTGACTCTACAGCTGTCCGCTGGTGTTCAAGGGGGATGGACGCTGGACCTCCGATAGCCACCAAAACATGAGTATATTCAAGTCCCTTGTGGAAAATGGCATAACATTTGCATATAATCTACACACACCCCCATATACTTTAAATCTAGATTACTTGTAATACCTAATACAATGTAAATGCTGTTGTGTAGTTACTATACCGTACTGTTTAAAACATACTGTCAAGAAAAAAAATCTGTACATGTTCAGTCATCATGAAATCCCCAAGCCCCAGGATTTTTTCAATCTTTGGCTGAATCTGAGGCTGCAGAACTGCCAGACACGGAAGGGCAACTGTATATGCCTTCTAAATACCACACAGTTGGCATAAGTGAGTCCAGCATGCTTGTTTCAAGCAGAGGTTGATCTACAGTCAGTGTACTCACAGATAGGACTTAGAGACCACAAATATAGTTTCCATCTTCCTAATAATCCTAACATTCCAGACTTGAAAAACAGACTACGACCGTGTTACAAAAGATAAGCACATAGGACATCATCAGCGTTCACAGACACGTTTTAATTTCTGGCATGACTGTCAGTGTCTCTGCTTTTGCTGGACTGCGGCAGTGCGCGCTGTGAAATCCAGCCGACTCAGAGGCTGTGTGGGAGGGAGCCATCACTTTAGCCCAGGGTTCTGAGGCCGGCCCGGACAACTTAGTGAGTTCCTGCCTCAAAATAAAAAGAGCTAGGAACGTAGCTCAGGGCAAGGCCCTGGCTTTAATCCCCAGTACAGGGAGGGAGAGAGAAGGAGAAGGACGAGGAAGAGGAGGAAGAGGAGGAGGAGAGGGGAAGAAAGAGGGAGAAGGGGTAAGAGGAGGAAGGAACACAAACATTAATGGAGAGCCAATCCCAGGGCACACACTATGGTCACGTATGCACTTCACACTAAGCAAGAATGCCTGAAGAACTGGAGGATGCAACACTGGGAGAGGAGAAATAGAAGGCCAGTCCTGGGATTTGCTGGATCCAAAGCAAGCGAGCTTGTGAAAGTTAGCAGGGCCACGTTCAAAGAACACAGGGGAGCCGGCTGAAAGGGATCACCACTAAAACAATTTGGGCATCAGAAGCTTAATGACTAACAGCTTAAACAGAGGTCATCAGTTAGAGCAGAAAGAGAGGGGAGGGGATCAGCATTACAACTTGAACTGGTTATTTTTTCCTTTTATTTTATTTACTTTTATTTATTTTTAAATTTTATTTTAAAGGGAGTAGTAAATGAGAGAAAAAAAAGAACAGTAGCAGCACAGCAGCATCACAAACATAAACAAACCAAAGCAAGAACATTTAAAGTGACTCAGGGTTTCAAGACAAAATAACACAGACTAATAGTGGTTGCTGTATTACATATTGTTATCTTCAACTATGTTGCTCAGATGACCAGATGTAACAGTGAAGGTTGTTCAAACCATTAAAGCGAATAAGAAGATAATTATTAGATAAAACATTAGAGATAATGCAGAGTTTCACTGGACAAGATGGTAGGAATTCACCATGGTAGTTCCAAGGCATATTGTTATCTTCAAATCAGCTGCCCAGATTACTAGACACAAACATGCAAAATTGATCAAACATAAAAAAAATTTAAGCATTAACTGTTCCTTTCAATATACCATCCGACATCAGCAATACAGTTATCAATATAACCTTCCTTCTTTCTTCTTCTTTCCCTCGTCCCAGTCATTCCTTCTTTGAGCAATTTCTTTCCACTTCCTATAGTCTATTGTACGTTTTTAGTTTTACTTGTTCTTTCAGGTTCCTATACCAGGGAGACGATACAATGTTTCCACATGTGGGTCTGATTTATTTCACTTATGAGTATGGTCTCTACTTCAACTCCTTCCTTTGAAAATTGGTAAAGGAAAAGACTTAAGTATTCACTGTTTTTCCTGTAGAAAGCATACTTCAGAGTAACTATAACTCCAATTATTGATGAGGCTCTGCTTTATAGGATAATTCCAGGTAATAATGTTGAAGGAAAGACAGAACTCAAAAATTCACATTCTACAACTGTTGATTTAGAAAGAATTTTTAAAAATGATATCATGAACTACTCATACACTGACAGAGTAACACCACACAGGTAACCTTCAGGGTACAGGGGAAAACAGAAGTGCACCGCGGAGGGGCCCCCTTGTCCGCATCCGTGTCTAACCTTAGTGTCGCCGTGGGCTGTACCTGGTCGCACGTGCATCTGATGGGAAGCAGGAAGAAGTACACAACAGCTGGATGTGTTCTAGAAATAACGTTTAACTCAAATCCAGCTTCTAAATCCCACTTCCAATTTACAGGGAATGTAAAGGTCAGGGGATTGTTAGCTGCACTTTTCAATGCAAAGAACCAAAATGCTCACCACTAAAATGCTTTTGTGGGGGGTGGTACTGGGAATCGAACTCAAGACCTTGCGCTTGCCAGGCAGGCACTGCACCGCTGAGCTGTATCCCCAGCCCCTGAAATGCTTAGTTAAGACATATTTATTAACAAATAAAGTTCTTATGCTCTAATTTAAAAAAATAACTTAGAAAAGAATGAGCTAGGGTAAAGGAATCTTAAGCAATGTAGAAAGGTGCAGTACACAGTCACATATTGGAGCCTAATTTAAAAAAACCCCTGAAATTTCAAGGGCATTTAGGGACAACTAGGGAAACAAAACACAGCCTGGGATTACACGAAATAAAAGTGTACTGTCACAAAAACACAGAACATTAACCAAGCAAGCAATGAATTACAGCATGCACAACGTGTTGTTCTGGTTAATGATGGACCGGAAGATGATGGACTTACTTGTTAAGTAGTAGTTACTTCTGGGTAGAAGAATATGTATTTTTGCTTTCTGGTTCTGTTTCTTATGTATTCTATAACTCTCTATAGCACACATATACTGCTTTAAAAGTACTAAGAAGTAAATAATGAAAACTTTCAATATGCTGTCTCCTAACTTTTTTTTTTTTTGCAATACCAGGGATCAAACTTAGGACCTTGTGCTTGCCAGGCAGGCACTTATGCCACTGAGCTATATCCCCAGCTGTGTCTCCTAACTTTTAGAGGCAAGATTACATGAAACATTCTGCGGTCTGACTCAGGACGTGTAAACCCTCAGTTTGGCTCTGTTGGGCCTGGGTGTCGCTCAGGGGCACAGCGCTTGCCTAACACACGTGAAGCTCTGGCTTCAGTCTCCAGCACTGCCAAAACAACTGAGCACCTAATTAATTTGGCTCTGCCATGGGCCATTGAGCAAACAGCCCAAGCTTTCCAGTGGGGTTTATTTTTTTATCTGTTAGGCTAGAATTCCTCACAGGGAAAGATAAAAAGAAATGACAGTGTACATAATTTTAGGAGCTACAGGCACTAGCATGGGAGTCCACCACCGAACCTTCCCCTTCCAGCTCCTGGTATCAGAGCTATTCTGGAGCGCATGACCTCAATGAACTTCTGAGCTCGGGACCAGCTCTCCGCCCCCAACGGACTGCTCACTACGTCACCTTTCCTCAGCGACCTCCCAAGAGGAATTCCTTTTTGCGTGACATCTACAGCATGTAAGGCCCCCCAGACACTGCTTTTCCTGAATGCCTGCTGCTTCATGGTCACTGACTTTCCTTCTTTTAGCTTCTACTTTTCTTGAAGAAGTTTGGCTTTTGTAACTAACACCCATTACTTTCCAGGTAGATAGACAGACAGACAGGCAGACACCAGTAGCTGCCATGGCTTGGTGTGATTTGAGTGTTCTTCAAGGGTCCACTGTGATTGGGGTGCAATGGTTGCCACCTGAGAAGTGCCAGTGGGGCCTGGTTCTTAGGACACTGGGCGGGTGAGGCATACTCTCAGAAGGTGGTTCTCCCGCTACCCTTGAATTCTCTCCTGGTTCATGATCTGACCACTTGCTCCCACACATACTCCTGCCACAATGTGCTGCCATCTGCTACCCCTCACCAAATGCCAAACCAGCGGGCTGCCTGATCAACTTTGAACCTACAAAACTGTGAGCTAAGCAGACCTCCTTTTCTTTGTAAGTAGCCTGCATTGGTTATTTTGTTATAGTAATGAAAAGATGACCAGTGCACGTGTCAAACAGAGCGACCCTGTCAATTTGGCTTCCCTGTGCCCTGTTTGCTCTTAGCGGCCGTGCTCAGGACCTGAGCCTTTCATTCCTGTGTGTGTGCTGTTTCTTTGCACCCTAAGGTTTCTTCTAGATGGCAGTGCTCCTGATAAGCAAAGGCTTACTTTACATTCTTAACTTGGTAACTGATCAAAAGCAATCCTGTTGCTGGGTGTGGTGGTGCATGCCTGTTACCCTAGCACTTGGGAGGCTGATGTAGGAGGATGGCTGTGAGTTTGAGGCCAGCCTGAATTTCACAGCAAGATCTTGTCTCAAAAGAGAAAAAGAAAAGAAAATCATGCTTCATAGGAATCTTCTGTTTTCCTAATTTTGTCTTTCAAACCCAATGTCTAATCCTGTGAGTTATTAAAAGTAAAGATCACTTTTTGTTAGATCCAGTGACAAAGGACAGCAGTATCATTCTGGTAAAACAGAGGAACACATTTACAGTACCTTTTAAAGCTTCCGTCTCTATGTCCACTAATGGCTTCCCCACATAGGCAATATCATCCAGATTATAGTAGAGTTTTTTAATGACTCCATCATAGCGACTAGTGATGGTGACGGAAGCTTTATCACTCTGAACTTCACAGATGCTATCAAACTGAGACACTGTATCTCCTTCTTTTACATACCTAAAAGAAACACATGAAACACTGGTACAGGAACAATCCTGATTACAGATCACCCTAACAAGGTAAATGCTATACCAGATTACATCACTATTTGTCCAGCCCCAAGTTTATTCCAGATGGTGAGCCAAGGAATGCTCCAGAGATGATAGTGGCATCCAGAGTCTCTTCAATGTAACTTTAAGAAACACTAAAACTTTGGCCATGGCATGGTGGCGCACACCTGTAATCCCAGTATTCAGGAGGCTGAGGCAGGAGGATTGCCGAAAGTTCAAGGCTAGCCTGGGCTCCATAGTGAATGAACTCCACAGTAAGTTCAAGGTCAGCCTGAACTACATAGTGAAATTCTGTCTTGAACAACAGAACCAAACAAAAAAGCAATGTTTTCTGCTGGATCCCTTTCTTAGGCAAAGAAATATATAAAACGCTCTTTAAAAAGAGGTACTTCTTTTCATGATCTTACATTACAGAGTGAATATTTCTAATTTAAAAATCTAAATTTCAAGTTTTTTCAGCATTGACATAATGCTTTAAAAGGCTTTGGATTTTGGTGAATTTTAGATTTTGGATGATCAGTTATAAAGTTTATGCAAAAATTCTAAA
The DNA here is from genome assembly GCA_004027595.1 of Dinomys branickii. Classification (NCBI taxonomy): domain Eukaryota; kingdom Metazoa; phylum Chordata; class Mammalia; order Rodentia; family Dinomyidae; genus Dinomys; species Dinomys branickii. The sequence goes on from PVLD010014265.1 coordinate 42,399, forward strand.
AAAAAAAATCCAAAATTTGAAATAAGTTCTTATTCCAACCTTTTTCTTTTTGCTGAACCGGGGCTCGAACTCAGAACCTTGCATTTGCCAGACAGGCACTTATTCCACTGAACTATATCCCTAGCACCTCAACCATTTCAAGATAAGAGATACTGAACTTGTATTAGGCTTTTCCAAACTCTGAAAAACTACATTCTTTCTAGGAATAAGTAAAGAAAAAAACATGACATCCTTAATATACCCCCTTTACAATGTCATGAATTTTAAGACTGAGTCCTCTCAGTCTTTCTAGGATTATTTTGGCCTGCCCTTGCCTGTCAGTGCCTTCATCACTGTGCGTGCGCTTTAGAAGGCTAAGCACAGGGAAACGTGAGTGATAGCTAAGCTGCCAGTGTGTTTTAGGGTCAGCTCTTCTGACCTGTAGTCTGTTTGCCATCTCACAATTCCATAATGTGACTAAAAATGTAGCTACAATGTAACTATACGTTATTACGTTCTCCTTTAACTTACAGAGAATAATGACAAGAAATACAGGAAAAGAGAAAGAAAATCCAGTTGCCTGAATAGATCTTTAACAGTATAAAAGTATGGTGGGAAAAAATCTATCTATTCCAACCAATATTTCTAAAAACCTGTAAGACTTATCCAAAGGTGCCTTTTCTTTGTCTAAAAGGTAAAAAAAGAAAAAGAAGGTGAATAAGGAAGTGGGTTTCTAACTTTTATTTCAGCCATAAATGTACATAATATTTTAAGATGTTTTTAAAAATTATTTTTATTTTCTTTAGGCAGAGTATTATCTGAACATAAAGGAAAACTGTCATGCAATGTGAGTCAAATATATATTCTAACCAAAGTCATTTTCAGTATGGTGAAGAGAGCTTAGATTATAGGATGATTTTTAAAATGGTTTGGAAGGAAATTAAGAGGTCTTACATTAAATACTTCTAAACACATGGTGGACTGGGGTGTAGCTAAATGGTAAATGCTTAGCATATGCAAGCCCCAAGGTTTGATCTCCAACAGCACCCCCCAAAATATGTGTGTATGTGTGTGTATATATATATATGTATATATATGTGTGTGTGTATGTGTGTGCATATATATATATATATATATATATATATGGTCATATCAATTTATTATCTTTTAGAAGTCAATTTGTCTTTTTCTGCTAGAGTAAGGGATAATCAGTAAAAGGATTTTTTTAAAAAGAAGAAATACTCATTAACAAATCACATCAAATAAAACGCTTTCACATAAACTCTGTTCCTGGCCTACTACCAACACAAAGTAATTATACTTTACTGCTTAAAAAACATAATGTTACATAAAGCAGCTTCTCAATTCAAACTGAATCTTACTTATTTGAGCTCAAGTTAGTTTTATATCTACTCAAGTTTTTCAGGTTAACTTACCATTCTTTAACAGTTACTTCTCTAATCCCTTCTCCAATATCTGAGAGTTTGAACTGAACGACCTGTCCACGTAGAGCTTCAAAGACAAATGAGAAGTAATCTTATTAAATACATATCACCAACAGTCTTTTATATCTAAAATTAGAAGATGTTCTCTAGAAGAGGCAGAAGCCATTCCATCTTACAGATAAAAACACCATTTTATAATTTTAAAAGTAAAACCACTACTCATGACTATTAAAAATTTGAATGTTATTCCATGACAGTCTTGCTAATTTGCCATAGAAATTATATTTTCCAATTTCCACAATGTTCTTTTGTTTCTCCAGGAGTTTAATTTATTATTGAATGGTAATAATTTTTCCACTTTTGAAACCAGTACTCCCATATTTCTCTTAATTTTGAATCCAATTTAAGAAACTTTCAGTAGAAAATGCAAAAATAATATTCTCTGATGTTACAGTAAAAGACCCTATTAACAAATTGGTGAGATTTTGAAACAATAGTAGTGAACAGAAAGTAGAACAAAAATATTATGTACGAAGGGACCCAGAGAGTCTCTTTGTTTTGTATTATGAAACTAATAACCATTAGTGGCCTGTTCTCAGATCTCTTTTGACCTCATATAACTGTTCTTACTCTTTATGGCTGAAAATCAGGCAGCTGCGCATCTAGTAGACCTGATGGAAAACTTCTTGTATGTTCAACACATCTTCCGCCAACTTATTCCTAAGGCTCTTTTCCTCTGTCCCTTTTCAAGTTTCTATCCCCCTTTTACAACACTGCAATGCCAGTGACACTGTATGATGAATCATTCCCCAAAGACAAAGGACTTCTTGTCAAGAGGAGGCATGCAGGGACCCCCACTTTTGCAGGTCCCAGATGGCTCTGAATCTATTCAGGAATGCTTCTCTATCTTTAGACCATTAACAATACTTGCTTATAAAATATATAATAAGTTAAATAGGTTATTTATTTCTTTAATAAATATGAGAAGTTAACAAGAAAGAAACCTAAAATACATTATGGAGGTATTAGTTACCTTTTGTCTCCCCTGTGACGTTGAGCCCTCTTACTGCCCACTGTCGAAAGGAAAAAAAATTTGTCTTTCTAAAAAAGACTTTGAAAAATAAATTTACATTTTTACTCAATAAATAGTCCCATTTTTAGGATTGTTTTTCCTGCTGGGTGTGGTGGCACACACTTGTAATTTCAGCACTCAGGGGGCTGAGGCAGGAGGATTGCCATGAGTTTGAGGCCAACCTGGGCTACATAAATGAGTTCAAGGCCAGCCTGAACTAGAAAGACCCTGTCTCAAACCCTCATAATTGTTTTGCCCCTAAGAAACAATTAGAAGCATTTGTGCTCAAGAATGATTACCAAAGGATTAGAAAAACCAGACAGAGTATGACAAACAGCTCCACAGAACTCGCAGGATATGTGGCATTTATACTAGAGATAAAAAGACTGTGCCTTTTCCTAAAGGCCATTGGAAGCCAGTAATAAATGAATATGGTCATAAATTAATGTGATGAATTAATAATATGGTCATAAATTCCTTGTAGTTGCTTCCATCAAGAGTTACAGTCTATTGCACCACTTCGTAAACCTGTGCTGCCTTGGGACTTACTTGGGCTAAGAAAACACTGAAGTAAAGCTGACCCAGTTCAGCAGCCTGGCCCTGAAAGGTCCTCATGGCTTCTACTGTCTCCCTTCCAGACTACTGGTCTACTTGAGAATGAAAGGCCATATGGAGCAGAAATATGCCGCACCAGCCAAAAGCCAGCAGCAGCTGTCAGGCACGAGCGGTGCCCAGTCCAAATTGTCCTCTAATCAAGCAGTCTCCTAGTGCACCGAGCACGTGAGCCACCCAACCAACCCACAGAACCCAGAGAAGTAATTCATCCTTGCTGCTTTAATAGGTGGTTCTTATTGTTATTCAGCAATAATGAACTGATACAGAATCGCCGGCAGATCTGAGGTTTTAGGTGCAGTAATTTCAGGAAAAAAAAGTATCTCTGGCAGGAGTGTGGCAGCTGGGGTTGCGGGGGGACAGCTGTGGAAAATGAGGCCTGGCGAGCAGAAGCCTGCTTGGTGGAAGAAGCTGAAGTATGGAACTTACAGTTTTCAGAGCTGTCTAAAAAGGAGAATACAGATCTAAGAAACAGAGAACACATGAAGCTGATAGGCTTTGAGAGTTGATTTGATGTGGGTGCAGTCAGGATGACTAGCTTAACCAAGGAGTTAGTGAACGTCGGAGAAGAGATCTGCAGAAGACTGAGGTTGGGAAATTTGTGTTATACATGGGATACTAGAGGGGAGATGTCTGAGCTACGGCTGCAGATTTTGAAGTGTTTGGTGATTAAGTAGAAGGTAGCTAAAGGCGTGACTGTAGGTGGGGTAGAAGAAGAGAGCGCCTGCCTGGCAAGTGGAAGGTCCTGAGTCCCATCGCCAGTACCGCAAAATAAAGAGCATGGGCCGGGGATATAACTCAGTGGCATAAGCACCTGCTTGGCAAGCGCAGGGTCTTGAGTTCAATTCCCAGTACCAAAGAAAAGGAAAAAAGAGAAGAAGAGAGGGCAAGGGTGGGATCCTATGAAAAACTGAAATGTAAGAGAAATTAAGAAAATTTAAGAGAAACAGAGGAAATGGGCATTTAAAAGAGAATGAGTATTTAGAGAAAGTTGATACACATACTTTACATATTACAATGTCTTTAACTCACCAACATATAGGTATCTATTTTGTTTACTAATATACCCCAAGCACCTAAGTGAGTGCCTTAGCACACAGTGGATAATCAAGAGATGTTTGTGGAGTTAATGAATTCTGACCATACAATAACAGAATGAATTAAATGGTATGATTACTCCCATTTTCCAGATGATGACACTGACAGAAATTAAGTAACTTGTTAAACGTCACACAACTAGCAATGGGTAAGACCACTAAACCCACATAGCTTGGAACTGGTTGGTCCAGGAATTTAAAGTTCATGACAAATGTTTAGAGTTGGAGCACAAATTTGGCAGTTTCTGTTTGAATGGCTTTTACTTTCTCTGGGAAGAAACAACAGTAAAGAATCAATTCAGAAAAAAAAAAAAAAAAACAGAAATTTTGAGCAGGGCTTATAACTGAGTGGTAGTGGGCACACTTAGCATATTCAAAGCCCCACGTCTGACGCTCAACACACGCAAAGAAGTGTAGGTAATGTCTGCATATTATAAGCCACTGTGGAGGACAACATACAAAACGCACGGAGGGACCGCGTCTGCCTGGAGCACCCGTGTCTCACTGCCTCCACGCACTAAGGCTGCATGTATTTCTTACAGCTTAATCATTTAACAAGAGTCTAGGTTTTTTTTTTTTTTTAAATAATCAGGGTTCTCTACAGAACATGGGGGTGAATCTAACATGTGAGCCCTCATGGTTTTTTGGTTTGTTTGTTTTTTACAGAGAGTAGAAGGTAACTAGACAGTAGAAGCAGGGAACTTTCCGTTTAGGAGCATGCCAGGCTGGTTTCAATGCACCATCATAAAATGGCGAAGTAAGAGCTTCAGCCAAGAAACACAACAGCGTGTGGGAAGAGATAAAAATACTTCTATTAAGTCAACAATTTGCCTTGACTAAGAAGGTCATCCCCATGCTAAATATTGCACTTAATGAGAGAGATGATAAAGGACAGGCGGCCAACACAACCCAGGCTGACACCATGATGACATGAGCTGTGAGGAAAGGACGGGGGGCGGGGGAAGAAAACTGGAGTCGCGGGGAAAACTAGGTCAGAAATACAGTCACCTTTTCCTTTAACTTTTGTAAGTCTTTAGTTACTTTTTAATGGGAACAAGCACTAGCTCATGTACTCTGTTTTTAGATCACACTTACCAGCAGCTGTCCTCAGCAGGTGACGTGGGTGACTGTACTTGAACGAAGGGTAACCCAGCAAACACATACAGTCTGGCTTCAAAACATGACCACTACTACGTGCTTGGAAATAACGAACACAGATCTACAGAGAAAATAAAGAAGAGTTTATAAATTATTGGAACGGATGATTTATTTTCGTATATATTGAATTTCAGCTCTTTGAAAAGTAGAACAAACACTATCACAATATCAATAAAAAAAATACCTCAACAGAAACCAGCACACTTGGCACCCGGAATAATAAAGTTAATGGACATTGGTTATTTTTTTATGTACTTTTGTTCAAGAAATCAAAAGAATTCACATTCTAGCATGAAGAGAATGTTTTATTGTTGTTCTGTTTAGTAATCATATGTACTGTTGTATGTATTAATGTATTAATTATGTATCATATATACTAAGTCATTAGACTTCCTAAAATAAAGCTATTAAAGAATTCTGAAGTTATTGTTAGCATCTAAGACACTGAAAAATATGTATAGCATTATACATGTACTCTCCTCCGCCCTCATGCCAGGAAGCAAACCCAAGACTCGGTGTATGCTTCATAGAACACCTTAGTATAATGCAAGACGATGTGTTGGGCCTGAATGTATTCAGCTTGATATATCAAAATCTAGGTGTCTAAAGAGTACAACACTTTGAAAGTTAACATTCCAATATTATTAATATAGTACCTGATAAGCACATCACATTTTAAACATAAACTACCATAATTTCTAGCCACTTTATTGTTTCCGAGAATACTGGCATATATTTGAAATTTTTCACTTATGTAGGAGAATATCACCTTTACTTAAAAAATAACGTATATAAGTGACATTTAGGCCTTACAGTTTGAAAGCTATGTTATAACATATATGATGTTATACATTATAGTCTTTTGCTTTGTTTTGTTTGTGAGACGAGGTCTCCCTGTGTTAAGTTTCCCAGGCTGTTCTCAACTCCTGTGTGCAAGAGATACTCCCACCTCAGTCTCCAAAGTAATTAGAACCACAGATGTGTACCACCATGTTCAGGGTGCAGTAAGGAGATATTTTAATTCACGTTTTAATGCATATTTATAAAAAAGAATTTTATTCTTTTTTTCTGAAAGCAAATAACTTAAAATCAAAAGTTTGGTTTACTGACAGGAACAATACATTTAAATTATGAAGTTTTTTTTTTTTTTTTACTTTGATTTTCAACCTGTTACTGCTTTCTGAGGCAGAGAAAAACTTAAGATCCACTTCTCAAAAACAAGAATCACTTTAAGTTATCATCTTAGCTTTCCTGTAACGACCTCATCCTACATCAACTCATCTTTACAGCTAATCAATTAGCTGTGTTTTATTTTTGTTAACAATAACATTCAAGAACCATAAGACCTGAGTAAAAGAATTAAAACTGTTAGCTGAGCACTGAGCAGACAGAAATAATTCTTTTCCCCAACACCCCCACTTTCTTTGTTCTTCCTTTCCCCTTCACCTCCCACAAGCCTTGTTCCTGGTCAACAAGGAATCAAACAAGTAAATCAATCTTGCTTTCTTCATCAGCTACAAAATGCTGGGCTAGTAAATGCACATTTTGACTGAAATAAAATAGTTCACTTTTTCCAAACCTTTCAAAGAAAACTAAACTTCTAGAAGGTCCTACTGTAACTGGCACTGCAAAGTGGAACTGTAAAAACTAGGTTTTTTTCCCTTTAGCATCCAGTGGCCTCCAACACTTCCTCAGACCTAGGACATAAATGGCTTCCCAGCAAAGACACACTATGCACATCCTGGCACCCAGAAGTCAAGCCGAATTTCATTTCCCAAGGGAGGGAGAGGTCTGGGTCCACGAAGGGCTGGAAGTAGACTGAAAATGTCTATTGTTCCATCATTGGTCATTGCAGAAGTGCAAATTAAAACACCAAGATTCTATCTTTTTCCAGGAAGAATCGCTTTTCTCAAAGAATCAAATTATAACAAGTGCTAGAGAGGCTGGGATGGGGTGGCTTCTTCATAGTTGGTGAGACTGTAAAGTGGTATATAACCACCCCGCAAATCATTATGGAGAGTCTTTGAAAAACTACAAGTAGAATTCATTGGACCCGGCTATACCCCTCCTAGGTATCTTCCCCAAAGAGTTAAAAGACATCATATCATCATATAGTGATACATGCATACCCATTATTACAGCAGCACAGTTCATAACAGCTAAACCTTGGAAGCAGTCTATGTGCCCATCAACAGATGAACGGAAAAAGAAAACGTGGTATCTATACAGAATGAAGTACTACTCTGCCATAAGAGGGATGAACGAGTCACTGGTAAGAAAGTAGATGCACCTTGAGGCCACAATGTTATGTGAAGTAAATCAGACACACAAACTTGAATATCATTTTCTCTTACACGAGAAACCCACTATGTAAGTATAAAATAAAAGAAAGAGAACAGTTATTGTAATTTAGCACAGTCAATGTATCTAAAAGTGTACCTTGATTTAGTACAATTATTTTATATGCTTTTGTTCTGTTTTAGTCTGGCTGTTAATCTGTGTTTATGGTAATTAACTTGGTGAAGATTTTAAAATAGATAAATAAACATGATGCTGGCAAAAAAAGATGTTAGGTACATGTACCAAATCCCACAATAAATACAATCTCTGTGCACTACAAAAATGTAGTAATAAATTTTTAAAGATGTGTGTTGTTCACTGTATCCCTTCCTCCTCTGTTCCTTGTTACATTACATGCAGACATACTTGTACATGAAGATAGTCATTTGAGGCAATAGGCTATTCCATCTCTTCAGAATAAGCATTGAATAAATTCTTTTTACCAAAATATATGGCTTCCTTTGAGTTGGTCAGCAGCATGCAGACAACTGGAGTGTATAAACTAAGCAGCCAATACTACTACCTCCAACAACACAGCTCAGACTGGGGAACTATGAAGGGGTCAAGGGAGGCGCAAACTACCAAATTTAACATTCCCGGAGCCCTAACTAGGTACTGGTGCGTCTACATACAATGTCTTCATTATATCTTACAATTACTTTTTGGAATATGCTTGCTAGCCCTCTTTAATACATGAGAAATTCATGGGAGAGATAAAGTAATTTTCCAAAAAGCAAGTAAGTGGCAAAATTACACTTTAAAGCCAAATAAATCTCACATCAAAGCCCAGGGTCTTTCTATTGTATCATACTGCTAGAAGTAGATAAAATATCTCTATTTCCAAAATGTTTGTAGTCTAGGTAGGATAACACACACACACACACACACACACACACACACACAATGGAAAAATATTAATAAATGTTAATAAAATATAACTGAAGATGCTGATGAGATAGATTACAAAGCATTAGAAAAGAGGAAAAATAATTTTTAAGCTAGAAGGCTGTTTTAGAATTAGATTTTTACAGTAATAAAGTTGAAAGAGTACTGAATAACCATAAAGTTTTAAACTTCCAATTTGAAAATTCACACTTAAGCGAGTTACCAGTTGTCTTAGTTACTTCCTCATTGCTGGGACAAAATACGTGAAATCAAATAATAAGTTAACCCTCCTTTCACCCATAAGTTAAAGGATGAAAAGTTTATCTTCTTGCCCCATTTATAGAGGTTTCAGTCCATACTCAGCCAGCTCCCAGGCAGGGCAGCATGGCAGAAGGGCCTGGCTGAGGAGAAACAGCCCACGGCAGGGTAGGCAAGAGGCACCAGGCACCCAGCCTGCCTTCCCACTCTTCTACCTTTCATTTCGCCCAGACTGTGAGCCCACTGTTGGCTCCACCTACACCCAGGGTGGGGCATTCTTCTTTAGTAAATCCATTCAGCCACACCCAAAACTATGCCAATCCAGTCAGTGGGTTAATTCAGTATCACACACCTTAGATCAAGTCACCTCTGAAAAGCCCCACCTATAGCACATGAGGCTTTGTGGGTGGGGGCATCTAGATACAACTTATAACTCTAGTTACCTATTTTATATTTGAGGCAATTCTAAATTCACCTATAAATAATACTTGAAGACACCTAATTCTATGGAGACTACCTGTCCCAACTTTCCTGAGGCAATCTCCTTTCACAAGTGACTCAGTATAATTACTAATAATTCAATGTCTGTGATCAGAATACAAAAAAAGGGAAATGAAAACATTAAATAGATTAGCATAATAAGGAAATAGATAATAATAACTCAAAGGGTAATTTTTGAGCACTCTTTAAGTCAGATACTATACTGGAACCAGAATTTAAAGGCTAAATGTGAGGCAGTATGTCTCTGAACTTATATTATTTACTCTTCTAAAGGAAAAGAGAAATCACAGAAAATCCAGTCTGATCTGGTTAAGTTACTGAAGAGTCAAATGAATGATATCTTAGGTCAGCGCAAAATACAATATTGGAAGGACATCTGCACCTGAATAATTTACTCCAGGTGGTAAGAGCTGTTGCTGCTTGCAACTCTATAAAAGATGAGGGAGAAAATTGGTGTTTTTGTTTTTTGAGACTGAGTTTTGCCCTGTAGTTTGTAGGGAGCCACTGAAGCTGCAAATTGATCACATATTCAGGCTGAGGCAAGGCCTGGAAAACAAAGAACTCGTGAAGTAATCCACATGGACAAGCTGCTTCAGTCCAGAAAACCCCAAGCCCCAAGACAATCCAAGCAATCAGTTGCTAGGCAAAGCAGTGTCCTATGACACCAACCTGTCAAATGTGTACATAAACACTCTAGGGTGGTTAAGCACCCTTTCCTTCCATCAGGAGAGAGGGCTCCACCTGACCTCAGCTTTTGTCTCATATCTTTATTTTTCCATCTTCCCACTATCTGTCCCAACCCCCAGTAACTTTGAGAGCTGCAGTAGATGCAGCAGTAGTTCAGCCTGAACTTGAACTTGCAACGTACCCCAGGTGGGTCTCTGTGGGAGACTGCTGAGAGACCTGCGGTCTGCATCCATTTTGTAAACTACCAGCCATCTTGAGAATTTAGTTTCAGTTTCCATATATGGTCGGTTTCCTGTAGTTTCCATGTATGGTCAACTTCCTGTAATTATATAATAGACTTCTATATATGGTCAACTTCCTGTAATGATGTAATATCGCCTGATGCTCTGACCACCCTCGCGTGATGTCTGGACCTCCCTCTGTTGCCTGGTTACCTATTGACGTCAATCCCCATTCCTCCACTGTATATAAACCCGAGACTTCTGCTCAATAAACGAGGCTTGATCAGAATTTTGTCTTGCCTCCATTTCTCGTGTCTCTTGTCTCC